>WNGS01009202.1:2722763-2745567 GCA_020271785.1 Procambarus virginalis
ACAGTTTCGCTGGAAAACGTTCTCAGCATTTCACTCCCTAGCACACCCAGGAGTACGTGCTTCCCAGAAACTACTAACGGAGCGTGTCGTATGGCCAGGAATCAATGCCGATGTTCGACGATGGACTCGCTCAAGTCTCCAGTGCCAGCGAGCGAAAAACATCGACACCCAAAGAGCCCGCTTCAACAGTTCCCGTTACCTTCTGACCGTTTCGAGGTGGTGCATATAGACATCGTTGGACCATTACCGTCGGCAAGAGGATATTCTTATCTACTCACTCGATCGATTCTCCAGATGGCCGGAAGCAATCCCATTAATCAACATCTCAGCTGAGTCAGTGGTCCAGGCTTTCCTCTCTGATGGGTCGCCCATTTTGGAAGCCCCTCTGTCATCATCACCGACCAAGAACGACAGTTCGAATCATTTCTATGGAAGGAACTTATGGAATTTCTCGGGACCACACACAACCGAACCACAGCATAACACCCTGAGTCGAACGGAATGGTAGAACGCTCTCATAAACAACTAAAAGCTGCCCTAAGAGCTCAAGCACGCCCTGATGATTGGATCGACAACCTTCCATTAGTCTTGCTTGGCATTCGTTCGGCCACGAAGGAGGGCAGTGGATTCTTGGTAGCAGACTTAGTATACGGATCTAGCCTGCGGCTTCCGGGCGAATTCTTAAACCCGACGCCACTCATCACACCCCCAGACCCCACTTTTGTCCAGAAATTACGGCGGCCATGACAAACATTCGGCCTACACCACCACGCCAACCGACAACTCATGCTACATATGTGCCTCATGAGCTCCACACAACTGAACACGTGTTTGTAAGAGTCGACGCTGTTCGACGACCTCTACAGTCACCTTACGAAGGACCATTTAAAGTGGTTTCTCGACACCGAAGTTCTTCATCACTGAACGCCGAGGACAACGGGTAAACATCTCCGTCGATCGCCTTAAACCAGCACACTGTGACGCTGCCCCAGACATCCCTCCAGAGACACATCCCGCCGACTACGCCGTTCACTTTTCGACTACAGATACCAGGAGCAGCCACCTACGCCACATACGACAACTGCAACCCTGTACGACCTCCCATCCTACAACACCAGTTACCAGCCGCACCACCACCTGATCCTACGACGACGGACGATCCAGTGCGACCTCCCACCCTACGATCACAGTTAGATGACATCAGCGAAGAGGAGGAAGTTAACTTTGAGGGTTATACAACGCGAGCAGGGCGTACAATTCACTGACCAGCTAGGTTCCTTGATCAAGTATTTTCCTTTCATCCCCTCGGAGGGAGAGTTCTGTAGCGAGTAGATTATCCCAATAATATACTCGCTCCAACGCATTAGCCTAACGAGAGAAGCAAGCTCTTCTTGGTACTAATTATGAAACTCAACTTTTCCCAACTTCCACATACTATCTTGTCAACCTTTGGAGAACGGTGAGGTGTTGCCCGAGCATTTAAGCAGCAGAGTGGCGAATAATAACACACCATTTGGTCACCATTTGGTCCGGGAGACATCTCCCGTCACGCAGGGTGCAGTCGCGCCTCCACAGATCTCCAGTATCATCTATTGATACTGGTAATGGCTCAAAAGGGCCACCACTTACGGGCTATTCATGCCCGTGCCACCTTTTGGGTGGCTTAATCTTCATCAATCAATCAATCGAATAATAACTCACAAGGGGGAGACATCTCCCGCCAACTCATCACAGAATCAGTGTGGTCACAATGCGACCCAAACGTATTAAGGTCAGAGCTTCTCCACTTGACGGTCATGCTATCGGAGAAGCTACTTTAAAGGTCCTGAAGGACGTTATGGCCTCGAACCCGCTGACATTAGTCAGAAAGGTGAAAATATCGTGCTCTTCTTTTCATGTGAAGAGGAGCTAGAAAAACTCCTCACTAACGATGCCATTCTTCACAAAGAGCACCACCTACATCCTCACTTCCCACGTCAGTTCCTGGCCGGAAGAACTGTTTTTTACCAGCAGGACCAGCCAGTGGATCGCTGAGCGACCTCAACATCATATCATGGTCAATATCGAGGACGAAAATCCAAACCTGTCGGTATTCAACCTGGAGTTCTGCAACACCGACAAAACATCAATGAAGATTACGTTCACCACCATAGCTGCGGCCACCCAGGCTGCCACACAAGGATTCTACTGCTTCGGCCTAAAAATACCACCCCACCAAATAAAAAGGAACGATACCATGAGATCCAGCAGTGCTTTAAGTGCTACGAGCTCTCCCACCCGACCAACAAATGTCAGCACCCTGTCCAGAGGTGCAGCCTGTGCGCACTGGACCATCACTACTCCATATGCAAGGCAACAGTCCATCGCTGCTTGCTCTGTGATGGCAATCACCCCGCAATTTCCTACCGCTGCCCCCGCAGACAGGAAAGCATCAAGGCCCAGGTTGAAGCCAAGAGAAACAACCCTTCTACCTCCTCGACCAGAGCCCCAAGCGTTCAACCCACCACCTTAGCTCTCACTAATCGACCAGAAGACTTTCCGGTCTTACCAACATGTGGCTCCTCCCAGCAGGCGACACAGCCTTCTCATTGGGGACCCAAGGTCCCACAGGCTCCTTCACAGCCCCCTGCATCACGTGCAGGCATTATCCCTGGTCTTCTTAAACTAGCGGAAAGGCTTGCAGGACCAGACAACCAGCGCTTTGTTAGTGAACTGAACGCATTATACATAGACAATGGCCTGGCCCCATCATAGCCACTAGCGTAAATCTCACTGCCTCCTCTACCACTCCGGAGACTACCACCAGGACGACCGTGCGGTCAACTTCAACACCGACTCCAGAACCGCCCATGACCCGGGCGACACAAACAGAGGTAATTCCTTCTCCAGCTCCCAACACTCCTACCATCACAGTCTCAGCAGCCGCGCTAGCAGACGTGCTGTTTACAAACGATAACAGCACCACCAGTGCTCCTGAAATAGCTACAACCACCAATCAACGACACCTAAGCCTACCTAAGGCTGCGAGGCGAAAGACAAAAACGCCCACTACGGAGGTTACGGACTCCTCAGACGAGGAAATCATAGTAGGAGCTCCACCACCGCATCACAAATACGACACATACACGGTTCAAGACTTCCTCATGGAGGCCACGTCACCAAACTCCAACGACAGCACTACTCAGCCAAAGTCGCAGGCAAAGAAAAAACGGAAAACCTAGAGTTCGACACTAATCACACCAGCTCCATAACTGGCATAGCCAGCCCTCCAGGCTGAAAACCAGCATGAAGACCCCCATCCATCGCCAGATCTCTAGTATCAGCTACTGGTACAGATAATGGCTCCAAAGAGCCTCCACTTACGGGCTCACCATAGCCGTGCTACTGGAACTTATTGTCCTGAGTAGCGAATCTTAAACAACACAACAGAATATAACTAGTCTACTTTCAAGTGTGGTCTAGAACAGACACTTGCGAGATACTGTACCGACGCTCAGTGCGCTCAACTCACACCAAGTATCACGCGTGTACTTTTGTATATTCGACCAAATATATATATTATCTTAGTGTTTGTGTTTATTGTCACCATACTTTACGTAACAAAAGAACCGTTACAGTTCATCCAATAAAATCAGCAGACTTCTAGATGTTACTACTGCTCGGCTTAGACTTGGTTACAAGTATCTCTAGGAATTCTCATTATCTGCCGATGTAGACCTGACCAAATGTAAACTGTCAACAAAATTATTCGCACACTCTCCGTCACTATGTGATGGAGTGCGAAAAGATACGTGAATTCAGAGACAATTCTATAACCAATGTTCCAACGATGTGTAAATATTTAATTCAAAATGATCTGCTACCAGAAATTTTAACCAAATATCCCCAGTTTGCTAACTGTAGGTAGTAACTGAGTGATTGTAACCTATCCACTTATTAGTATGATTAACTTGATTCATACAGCTCTTGATAAAAATGAGTTCCCTGTTGGGTTATTTGTGGACCTGCGAAAGGCTTTTGACACTGTCAACCACCAAAACCTTCTTCTTAAATTACATCATTATGGAGTCAGAGGACACTCCCTGCAATACCTCAAATCCTACCTTACTGACAGGCTCCAGTATGTTTCTGTGAATAATTCAATTTCTCCCACCCTACCCATCAACATTGGTGTTCCTCAGGGCAGCATACTTGGCCCTCTCCTCTTTCTCATCTACATTAATGACCTTCCTAATGCCTCCCAACACCTCAAACCAATTCTGTTTGCTGACGACACAACCTTCATTTACTCCAGTCCTGACCCCCTTGCTCTAAATGCCACAGTGAATACTGAGCTAGAGAAAGTCCATCTTTGGCTAACTGCTAACAAACTCACCCTTAACATTGACAAAACTTTTTATATTCTGTTTGGCAATAAATCCTCTAATCATATAAATCTCAAAATAAACAATACCCAAATTTGTAACAAATTAGATGGCAAATTCCTTGGCATTCTCATTGACCACAAGCTGAATTTCCGGGGACACATTCTAAATATATCTAAAAAAGTTTCAAAAACTGTTGGCATTCTTTCTAAGATCAGATATTATGTACCCCGCCCTGCCCTGGTGACTCTCTATTACTCCCTCATCTATCCATATCTCAACTATGGTATTTGTGCTTGGGGTTCTACTACCCAAAATCATTTACGTCCTCTAATCACTCAACACAAAGCTGCTATTAGGACAATATCCAACTCTGGCCCCAGACATCACTCGGTACCCCTACTCAAATCTCTCAATATGTTAGATATTAAGTCACTGCACATTCTCTCATGTGTATTATACATATATAAAACGCTGAACTGTAATGCCAATCCTGACCTCAAAAGCTTCATAGAAGGTTGTAACAGAACCCATAAGCACCACACCAGACATAAATACAGTTTTGATATTCCTAGAGTACGACTTAATCTAACTAGAAATGCTTTACAAATCAAGGGACCCAGAATGTGGAATGACCTTCTCAACCATGTTAAAGACTGTGCCTCTCTCAACCAGTTTAAGAGAAAAACGAAGAAATACCTAATAAACTCCCTGTAACCTGCCTTACCCCTCTATTGTCAAACAATGTCTGTTTTTGTTTTAAATGACGCTGTTTTGTCGACCGAATTGTATTTGTGCTGCTTTTTCAGCCATGTTCCCCCCTTCTTAACTGTTTTGTTTTTCTCAACTCATTTTATTCCTTATGCTCAATTAGTCTTAAGCCTTAGTCATTTAAGTTTTTCATGCCCGAAACGCTTTGCGTAATAGTGGCTTTAGGCATTGTATGTACTAGCCCTATCTATTTACTCCATCACTCTGTACAATCACTTTTATGTATGTACCTTACCTAAATAAACATTTTGATTTTTTTTTTTGATCCACCGCTGCCCGCTGGATGGGAGGCGGTGTGCAGGACAAACATATAAATTGTGACACTAGCTCTCCACATGTCAGTTGCTTAATTTAGAACCTGTACTTGTGGTCGATCTCGAACCCATTGTTGATGTGACGACTTATATTGAATTTTGTAACTAGCTCATCAAGATTGTAACTTGCTTAGCTAAATGAATTGTGGGGTTCAGTCCCTGAGCCCATTATGTGCCTCTGTAACCTTTTCCACTACCGCCCACAAGATGGGTATAGGGTGCATAATAAATGAACTAAACTAAAAAACTAAACTACCTTTAGTATGTATTATTATATACAAGTATAACTATCACATAATAAATGCAAAAGTCGTTTATCCAAAACTGGCAAAAGTCTTGTGTTTTGTGCGTTTGATCATGTTTGTGGGCATTCGGGTGTGTTGTGTTTACGCGGGCGGGCGGCGTCCTTACCAAGCCCGGATTATGTTCATCACATCACTAAACTTCATTTAGTAACTATATGCCTGTTAAGGAGAAGAATTTTTAACTGTTAATAGCATTATATTGTCGTTTTATTATTGAACACGTACACATACGAAACGTCCAAAGCTAGTGTCCGAAATCGTAAAAATATTAGTGTGTGATGTGGATATTATATAGACTAAGTAACTTGCAGAAACTTACAATAAACTTACAAACAAACTTAAGTAAAATAGTTTCATGACAGATATGATAACTAATATATATAACTAAGTAACTTACATAAAGGACACAAGAGTAAGTAACAAAAGTAAGTAACAAGGTATAAAGAAAATCATATTTTGCAACTGCTTTGAACGTACTCACATAAGCACACATACTAGAAATTTTATTTCACACAGTAATGTATATTATAGAATACATTAGGCTTTAAAGTCCGTTTATAGTGTAAAGTATTGGGTAAGTGGAAACCGGAGCCGCGCGGATGAGTCAGGGGTTGGGAGGCGGGGAGCAGTCAGCTGGTGGTGTTTACTTGTGTCGTCGCCCAGTTTGAACTCCTTAGTCTCTGGCTGCCCTCACTCCTGTCAGTCTCCACATTAACCCACTGTCGCGGTAATTATTACTCGTGTTGCGAGTCCTTTGTCTGATCTTGCTAGTTGTTATATATATTGTGTTGATGTTACACCCCGCAAATAATGAGCCGTTGTTGTATATTTAATTATATCTTTTTGCTAACATGTTTCACGTTTCTTACAAGTTACATTCTTGTACAGCCATTGGTACGCGTAGCGTTTCATTTTGCATAACATGTTGGCCTGGGTTCGTATACTGGCCTGAGAGGATTGACTGGGTGCCAATCCTTGGCTATGCGCTTCTGTTCACCCAGCAGTGAATGGGTACCTGGTTGTTGAACGATTTGGCGGGTCGTATGCCAAGGAAAATTTGGATAAGGACCCGCTGAAACGCTATGCATGCTAGTGGCTTTACAAGAATGTAGGAACTGCTTGTATATAAATGAAACAAAACAATTCTAACGTCTAGGTAGATTCTCAATATTGTCAGATTTGATGTCTTCAGTATAAACATTTGCTGTATAATCTATGATTTATATTCTATAGAAATTCTAATTAACAATTAGATTAGTTTGAAAACTGTTTCTTTATGCACTTTTAGTTACTTTTTTAACAAGTTATTGTAATGTGAGTATTTTCAGAAAGCACACATTTCTGATCCAACCACTTGGGCTGGACGGCATAGCAACAGTTTTGTGTTATGCCAGTCGGCTTTCAATCCCCGACCGTCCAAGTGGTTGGGCACCATTCTTTCCCTCTATCCATTCCAACTCCTTATCCTGATTCCTTCCAAGTGCTATGCAGTATAGTTGTAATGGCTTATCACATTTTCCTGCTAACTTCTTTCTCACATTCCTGGTGAGAGCTAGTAGAGTTCTAATTAGCTCTGTACATACAGTTTGCTTACTGTAAAGATAGAAAAACCATACTGTGGAAAATTATAAGTTTTCAAGCTGTGCTACAAGCTGTGTAGTTGTGAAGGCTCCAATCTGAAAGCAGTACTTTGAGTGGCAAGAAGAGGCCTGTTTTGAAAGAATTCAAACATTGTGGTGATAAAAGAACTGCTGCCAGCGTAGATGGTGACAATCGGTAATTAAGGAAATAATTTCATGATGCAGGATGGTGAAAGTCTTGTAAGGCCAATTTAGTGAGGCAAGTATTAGCCAGGACCACCTAATAATAGGGAAACTATTAAATGGCAGATAATACTGCTCAAGATTCAATAGTTGAAACCAAAATTGTCAACCAACAGTGCCTCATAGAGAACCAGTGAGGCAGCCACCCACAAGATACTAAACATTGCAGAATACACAGTATCTTAACTAAATGAGCTAGTTTGGGTTTCATAAATTTATATGCTGGATACATATTAATGCAATGAACACGATAAGAATTGGTAAAATATCTTAAGGGGAGTCGCCCCCATCCCCCAGCTGGGAGAGACTGACCCAGTTCATCATAAACACTGATGAACCAGTGAATTTTGCAAGCAGAACTAACTCATAATTAACTATAAAAAATATATATATAATACGTATTTCAAAATAAGACAGTGTTAACCTCTGTGCTGCATGGCTGAAATTGAAGTGCTCCCAAAAAATGTGTTCTTTGGTTTTGTTAAAATCTCTACCCTAAACATGTAAATGTAAAAAGAACTTAAAAAAAAAATTGATTTGGGTGTAGTGACGTGAAGATGCGGCGGGACATCGCCAGAACATGATCACCCATGCAGGAAGCTCCCGGAGACGGTCATGCAAGCGATTCAAAGACTTGCGAGTTGCCACAAATATATTTTCATTTACTTTTTTCAATGCATTTTCACTGCTCTCCAATTTTATTTTTTTTTAGCATATCTGGTGCACAATTGTGTCCTTTACAATATGTACACAGTACAACATTCATAATGTTCAAAGTAACTGTACTGTACTTGTCACTAATATGTCCAAGTTTTTCACAATATTACTTGCTCAATATTCAATTTATTTAAAATGTGTACTCTCGCACTATTTAGTGACACTGTATTAGACTCGGTACCTGTACTTCAAAAGGATAGTAAAAAATGGTCCATGGTACACAGTGCGACTTTGCACTATATGCACCAGATACAGATTTTTGCTTTGTTCCTTCGTTCTGTGTGCTTGCAAACAATGCACTCGCGTATACCTTTGGCTTTAATTCCTGTAGATGATATCTAGCCAAGCTTTTGAATTGTAAGGTAGTCTTGAAAAGCTCTAGGGATTCATCAATGACAATTGTCCTTGTACAAAGTAATCGCAAAATTTTAGTCTCGTATCGCTGAACGCTTTTCCCCCACTTTCCAAAAGTCTATAATTTCATCATCATTTGTAATATTTTCAAAATGTGTGCACCGTAGAAATGTCTGAAACATGTTGCATGACATGTACTTGTTGAACACTGGGCTTGAAATAGCAGTCTTTGTTCCAATAATCCTGTATTACATGTTTCACGGAATGTTTCATAAGCAGACAGAGCACAGAACACGTACAATTCAGCCACTGTGGTATCCTTGCATTGTGTCGTACGTGAAGCGGGTGATAAACCATCAGCAATAAGTTGCAATGCATATGTTGGTTTTGTCAACATGATGTTGCACGAATTGCTCGTCAAGATAAGCCATAAAATATTCACTTTCACTCGTATCTTCACCTGTATATGGGGAAAGGGGGTGCAACATCAGCATTATCAAATTGTGGTTTGTGGTACAAAATTATCATGATCCTCCCTCACGGAGTCACCAGTGCTCCTTGTACTGGCACCACCACTACTTGCATAGTAACACCACCATGGAAGCTGCTAACACTGTTTATCTGTGCTACTTGCATCGACAGCAGCATCACTGAACCCAGAAAGCGATTAATTTATTGGATCACTTTCTACAAAAATGGAGGTGACATGGGTGGTGTTAATAATGGCGAGGGCGATGGCCTGGGAGGCTGAAGCATGCCTGGCACTTGCCCTGTACTGGATACTCACTGTATCATGCTTATCTGTGCTGTATTAGTTGTATCAGATGAATGTGTTTTTTTGTTTTTAGATCTAACTTTTGAGACCACTCATGGTTTCAGGGTTTGTAAGCACTGCTCTAGTAAATTATAATTGCTCATTAATTATAATTGCAAAACCATTCCAGTAGATTTCATTAAAATGTTAAATTTGACTCTCTAGCAATGATTGCTGATTAGTCCACTAAAGACGTCCATAGCTTTTACATTACTATCCAGGTGTGGTCTGCCCTTTTAAAATCTGACCCATGGTACTTTTTATAAAAAAACAACTTAGTACTGTACCTGATAATTTTTAATTTAGTATGACAGCCTTCTATCCTTGTATACTTCACCTGAACTGATCTTGCCTGCATCTACCAGATATTTAAATTAATAGAGAACTTCTAAAGGGGCTTTGTTTTTTTCTCTCTCCTAAATGTACAGTGGAACCCTCGGTTTTCGAATTTTTCAATTTTTCGAGCTCGATTTCTTTATAAAATTTGACAGGGTATTCGAGGTTTGCCTCGCTTGTAGAGGTTGTCAATTTGTATGGGTCGGCCAAGCACGTGGCATGCCTCGGGTTTACCAGCGTCCCACCTACTGATAATAGCGCTTGAATTCTTTGTGAAGAATTTCATTGTGCTCTTTTTGGTTTCTGAACATGAAAGTAATTATAATACTTCTATCACACCATGGATTCCAAAAAAGTCGGTGGTGAAGATCAACCTAAGAAAATAGTTTAGAATGATAGAGTAAGAGATCATTCATAGTGAATGAATGTGATTTCTCCCTACAGATAAGTGTTAAAACGTAGGGAAAGTGTGTCTTTAAGACGGATTTTTTGGTAAGATAATGAAGCGGTGAGCTACGACCAGGTCTTGGTGGTATGCCTGCAAAACAAGAGTACTCCAGAAATGTCATAACTGCCTGATGTTATAATGGAAGGGGGACTCCCTTTCCAAACACTAACCTCTCCTCCTCACCGTCTTCCATATGCCAACGAGAGTCCTCAATAAAGGTAGTATATACTTGTACATACTGTAGTACAAAACGAGTAGTATTATGTATAAAATGTGTATTTAAGTTAATATTTTTGGGTGTGGAAAGGGTTAATTAAATTCCCATTATTTCTTATGGGAAAATTTGTTTCGGTTTTCAAATGTTTGGTTGTTGAACTATCCTGGGACTGGATTAAATTTGACTGTATATTCAAATTCAAATGTTTGTTCAGGTAAAAATACATACATAGAAGATGAGTTAAACATAATATTGGATTTATAGATAGAGCTAGTACATGCAATAACTAAAGCCACTAATATGCAAAGCGTTTCGGGCAATATGACGCCGATTATTTTCGGCACAAGCTTGTTGGGTCATAGTTACCCCTCATTCTTGAAGTCACTTCAAAGTTTGCTTCGTGCTAACATAAGGCACAAGTCCATTGCTCCTGTACTCCTTGGTGCAAAAAGTTATTGGAAGTATTGGTTATCTTATTTTTGATACTGTACTATAGAAATTGCCAATATAGGATAGTTCACTTTTAGTTAGGAGTAATATTACTGAAGTGTGTAGAGAAGGACAAGCTATATTTTAGTATAAACTCCATGCACAGGAGTTTGTTGTAAAACTATAATGGTTTAATGCTGTCAATTTGATTAATTTTTTCCAGGTTCAAAATGTCATCGGTTGTGGTGCCAGCCCCTGATCGAGAAAATGTCAATGCCAATTTAGGAAAAAAGATGAAGCAACATCAGAGCCTCACTGGGCCAAATAAATATGGTAGGCTAAGATTTTCAATAGTGTTGACTGAAAATACTGTAGTTGTTCCCAGCACTGCATAGTTTTGATGCAGACTAAACTGCAAATTGTTTTCTTGGTCTTGAAATGCTTCCTTCTTAGCAATAGCAATGTAATGTGTACAGCATACACTAGAGATTTTTTAATTCTAAGAATTTATATAAAATTGTTGGCCTCTGGCAAACTAATAATATTTATTAACCAGACAATTGTGCTAATGCAACAAGTGTTCAGTGTGACCATTGTCATTTTTGTTGTAGATTCATAGGCATTTGGTAATGGTAGACTTGGTAATACTTGGTTTTGCAGTTTGCTTTTTGAAATTTCATAGCAACTGTGTAGGCCAAATTTGTTGCAGGAAACCAGTGCAGTATAAATATTTGGTTAGTCAATTTCACAGTATCGGTTATTCTATTGACCATTGGGCTCCATACTATACCTGGATTGTATCTGGATGGGTTCTGGGAATTCTTGTATTCCACAAGCCCAGCCCAGGGCCAGGCTTGACTTGTTAGAACATGGTCCAATAGGTTGTTGCTTATAGCAGCCTGCAGGCCCACATCCTCTATAGCCCAGTTAGTCTGGCACTTCAATAAAACTACCCAGTTTTCTCTTGATTTCCACTTTTGTTCCGGCAATATTTCTTGTACTCGCTGGGAGTATGTTGAACAGTGGATCTCTGACGTTTATACAGTGTTTTCTAATTGTCTGTCACCCCTGTCCTTCACTGGCTCTTCTGCATTTTTTCTCCATGTCGTTCACTCCATGAGAAGATAAGGATAAAAGTAACTGCAGAAGGCCTATTGGCCCATATGAGGCAGCTCCTATTAATAACCACCCAATCACACTCGTAAATGTCCAACCCACGCTTGAAACAATTGAGGGACCCCACCTCCACCACATCATGTGATAATTGGTTCCACAAATCGACAACCCTGTTACCGAACCAGTATTTACCTAAATCTTTCTTGAATCTAAACTTATCCACTTTATACCCCATTGTTTTGTGTTCTGTCTTGTGTTGATACTTTTAATACCCTATTAATATCCCCTTTGTTAGATACATTCATCCTTTTGTACACCTCTATCATGTCACCCCTAACTCTTCACCTTTCCAGTGAATGTAATTTAAGCTTTGACAGTCTTCCTTCATATGACTGGTTTCTAATTTGCGGGATTAACACTATCGCTCGCTTTGGACACCATTCACGTCTATTTTTTTTCTCCTAGAGTCCTAACCGTGGACAGAACTCGCGTCCATTACAAAAATATTTGTATTAAATTCATTTTTTATCCGATCGACTTCGAGATAGTTTCAAAATAAGCGCTTTTTAGAGCGCGCACAATTTGATATCGAAATGATCGAAATGAAAGATGTAACTTGATATCGGATCACTTGAAAGATTATCAATATGGTTTTGGTCAAAAAATTTTAATATTTGTTAAAATTCTATTTATTGTGCTATTATTTTGGGACTAGTTTTAAAATGCACGCCTTTACATTGTGAACAATTTGGTACCAAAATGAAAGATGTAACACAAACATTTGTCAGAACACTGGAATGATGTAAATAATTTTATGATGAGCTTCCAGAATTAAAATATTAAAATTCCAGTTATTGCTCTATTATTATGGGACTAGTTTTAAAATATGCACTTTTTTTTATTGTGAACAATTTGATACCAAAATGAAAGATGTAACACGAAAATTGATGTTATCAAACTGAACGAGTATACACATTGGGTTGCAGTGTGCCAATTGGTGCTTGTATACTGATAACTTTAGGCTTTCCTTCGGGGAGGCACGCTGGGCTTTTGTACATTATATGCATATACACCTGTAGGGAATTTAATTGCGAACACAATGATACCAAAACGAATGATGTAGCACGAATTGAGGTGACAAAACTGAAACGAGTATACACTTCAGTGTCGCCATGCGCTAGCCCGTATGCTTGCCCACACGTCGGGCGTGTGACCTCTAAGTTGGCAGCGTGCATGCCCTGGGCGCGATAGTGTTAACTTTGTCATCCTATGCTGGACATGTTCTAGTGAATTTAAGTTATATCCATTCTATAGTACGATGACCAAAACTAAACTGCATAATCTAAATGGGGCCTACTAGAGCAAGATATAGCTGAACACCACCACCAGGTGTCATATTAATGCTTCACTTAATAAATCCAGTGTCCTATTTGCCTTATTACGAACATTTATGCATTGATTTTTTGGTTTTAAATTCTTTCTAATCATAACTCCCAGATCCCTTTCACAATCCGACTTTGCCATCTAGCTCCTATCTTGTAACTATATCATTACCTAGCCTTAATCTTAAATTTGTCAGCATTAAACTGCATCTGCCAATCTTTTGACCATTTCAAAACCCTATTTAGAGTCTTGAAGTCTTTTTTCCTATGTTTTTCCTCCATATTTTTGTATTGTCGGGAAATTTGCAAATATTGCTGCAGTATGTTATTTTTCTGTGTAAATTTGGGACCTGACCCTCCAGTATTTTACATGTACTGTATTTATTATTTGATACCTCTATTTCCTTTCCTTTCAAGAGTAAATTTGGAGAGCTAAGAGGTAATCCCAATAGTTTTGGCACTTTATGTATGCCATGTGTTCATTTACTTTATTTCGGCAACCTTTCCTGCTCTGAAGGGAGGAAGCAGGTGTAAAGCAGTACTAAAGATGGGGCAGCCCAAATGATTTGATTAGTACAACTAGTGTGATCAGAGCCCAGGATTTAACGGTTCTCGTACTCCATCCAATAAATTTTCTAGCTGACATTATATTTGGTTATGCTCCCTAAATGTTAAGTTGTCAGACATCATATTTCCAGATCCTGTACATGTTGTTTTCCTACTATTAGCAGATTTTTGTGCCCTGTATTTTTGTTTAACCCTTACCCACAGTGCTGCGCCTAGTTTATTGTGAAATTCCCCCGGTGCGCATGAAATAGTATTCCCTAAAAGTTATTTTTTCTTTTTTAAATAATGAATCCCTTCCCTGAACACGTGTATATAAAATTATGTCAAATTCCACTTTGGCCATGAGGATGTGGACAAGATGCGCTGTGACGTCGTCAAGGGCTGGCCGCTCGTGCGTGACTAGCCCAAACACGGTCGTGCGGGCCATTCAAGACCTGCCAGTTGCCACAATTATATATACAAATATTGTTTATGTATTTTCAATGCTTTCTAATGGTTTTTTCGTATCGTATCATATGTATGTGTCTCCTGACAATGTATATAAAGTATAACATCCATAATGTTCCATGGAACTGTGATACATGTCACTAAAGTGTCCTCAATAAAGGTTTGTTGCAATATTACTTGTTCTACATTCACTAATAATACATTATATACAGTTTCACACACTATTTACAAAGTAACACACAGTATTACACGCTTAGTACTTAGCAAGTGATATTCAAAAAAGCAGTCCATGAGACACAGCAGGACTTTGCACTCGACACATGGTACAAACAGTTTCGCTTCCTTGGTTTTTGTTCTGAGTGCTTGCAAACAATGCACTTGCGTATGCCTTTGGCCTTAGTTCCTGTAGGTGGTAGGCAGGCTTGTGAATTGCAAAAGTCTCTTTACCAGCCAGTCTGTTGGAAACTAAATGCGCTCTGGTTGGGGCATGATAAACTGTCCTTATGCTATCTTCCTGGCATGCTTGACGAGTAATTGCGACAGCACAGCTTGACTGAACACTCGAATTGATGTTTTTTGCCAGTTTTCATCAAAAACATATTGAAACAGTTGAGTACTGTTACATCCACAAGATGAAAGAATAATTTCCTTGTCCACTTTACAGTTCTGCGGACACACTCGATGGCACCAACCATCATGTCACATTTATCTAAAAGTCTCATATTTATATTGTAGATATAAATGTACTGCTTATATTTTGTCACATTTTTATGTTCACAATCACCTACACCAATATTATTTTCAAAAATTGGCATTTCTTCCCATATTTGTCTTTACAGTGCCACACACTCCCGTGTTATGTTCAAGCAAGAACTTTGTAAGCAAGGGGCTGGTATAATAATTGTCAGTGTAAAGAATGTGCCCCTTGTTCAGCAGTGGTTCCATTAGCGTCTTCACTACACTGCCAGAAAACCCGAGAGGATCCTCTGAGGGTATGTCTACGTCTGTACCAGAATATAATATTGTATCGATCACCATTTTGGTTTCACAGTCGCACAGTACAAAAAATGAGGCCAAAACGGTGCCGTTTCGATGGGATGTACTGTTTCAAGAGAAGACGTCCCTTGAAAAGAACTAGGGATTCATCAATGACAACATTCTGTCCAGGTACAGAGTAATCACGCAATTTCCCTCGGAGATCATTGAACACTTTTCACTCTCCAAAAGTCGATCATTTCTATAAAAATTTTCAAGGTTTATAGTGTAGGCACCGTAGTAGTAGCAGGAACCTATCTCGTGACATGTACTTGTTGAACAAAGGTGATGGAACTGCAGCTTCTTTGTTCTAATAATACTGTATCACTTGCTTCTGTTTTTGGAGCATACATAGAGCAAAGAACACACACAGCTCGGCCACAGTGTTGTCCTTCCAACATATCATACATGAAGCCTGTAATATTCCGGCTTCAATAAGTTGCCCTGTATATCTTGTTGGTTTCAGCAACA
Organism: Procambarus virginalis; assembly: GCA_020271785.1. Lineage (NCBI taxonomy): Eukaryota > Metazoa > Arthropoda > Malacostraca > Decapoda > Cambaridae > Procambarus > Procambarus virginalis. The sequence continues at coordinate 2,738,674 of WNGS01009202.1, forward strand.
AGATGTTGCATGAAATGCTCATCAGAATATGCACGAAAATATTCCATTTCCGTCATGTCTTCACCTGTGTATGGGAACATGGGTGCAACCCCCAACGTACAAAAATATCAGTCCTCCCACACAAATTCAGCAGTTCTCCTTTTAGTACCGCCAGGAGCAACGCCACTACGGGTGCGTTTTCATGCACTAAGTCTCCTTTGGGGAGGAGTTGGTCTTCTACCTTGTCTACTATAAGTAGGGCAAGTAGGGAAAGTAGACGTAGAGGCAATACTATCGTCAGTGTCGTCGTGAGGGGATACATGACGGCGCTTGGCAGGGCGACCTGCCGAGACGCCAGATCTGCACCTGGTAACACCGCGACGACAGCATCTGCTTGCCCTTGCCTCATCTATGCTACTTGTATCGGAAACAGTGTCGCTAAACCCAGAAAATGACTCGATAGTATCACTTTCGTTAAAAATGGGAGATGATGGTGGTGGGGCTAATTCTGGCAAGAGCGATGACCTGTGACACTTCACTGTGTGTGCAGCTCGCCCTGAACGATTCGCACTCGCTGTATTGTCTTCATCTGTATGTTTCACTTCCACTGGACCCTTGTGTTATGTCTATCGATCCTTGGGTCATCAATATAATATTCCCCTTCATCTTCAAACAATAAACTGTATCTCCCCTGGAGAAAGTGGTTTTGCAAAAACGCATCCCACAGGCGACTGGTAGCTGCAGGTACATGTGTTGGCTGTGGGTTGCTCGATCAAAACCGAGGCTACCCTGGCAGGGAGCCGGTTGGCCGAGCGGACAGCGCGCTGGACTTGTGATCCTGTGGTCCTGGTTTCAATCCCAGGCGCCGGCGAGAAATAATGGGCAGAGTTTCTTCACCCTATGCCCTGTTACCTAGCAGTAAAATAGGTCCTGGGTGTTAGTCAGCTGTAACGGGCTGCTTCCTGGGGGTGGAGGCCTGGTCGAGGACCGGGCCGCGGGGACACTAAAGCCCCGAAATCATCTCAAGATAACCTAAAGAAGATAACCCTCGGGCCTGGGGCATTCTGGAATTTAAAAAAAAAATGGCCGCCGCTCGCTGACGTCCTCGGGCATCCATCTCGTACACTACCAACCGCGTGCACGTTTCGAATGGGTACCAAAAAATTGCAGATTTCTCGGCGCAGTTTTCCGCCGACAGAGAATACTCGGCTGGCGCAATTAAGCTGCTAAAGGGTCCCGAGGAGATTTACAACCCTGTGCGCAAGAAAAAAATTCTAAGCATTTTTTGTCTTCTAAAAATGTTAATTTGTATTCCCTGAGCACGGGAAAAATAAAAAAAAATCGTACATTTTAGGTGCAATAGGCTGAGGAAGTCTGGCATAATGTGGGCGTTGACAGAGCGGTCGTCAGAGGCGGTCAGCGTCACCCGAGCTGACAGTTGGGAGTTGCCACAAAGATCATATTGCCTAATTATTTCAATGTCTGATTTTTTCTTAGTTTTTTGCAGTAACATTATTCAATAGTGTTTAGTGTGATAGATTTATATAATAAAATGTGTTAATCATCGCTATACTCAAAAGTATGGTGATCATATTAGCGGTTCAATTATTACGTACGTAAAACGATAAACAGTTTTGCAGTTATTACACTATATACACACATTATATACAAGTATCTAAATGTTTTGTTCACCACAACTGTACAACTAAGCTGATGTAGTTAGTTCAGGCACTAAGAGACATCGCTACACAGTCAGCTGGCGGCTGCCTCCCTCACTCACACAAGGTCACACACACTAAAATATCTCTCCCCCAACAATACTATTTGGGGTGTTATTACACTATATATACACACATTATATATAAGTATCTGAATGTTGTATGCACTGTAACTGTACACCTAAGCTTGTAGGGTGCATAGTGGCCATCCCAACCAGCAAGGTCTTCTTGCTGGTTGGGGCGCAAGATGCTACACAGCTTGCCTACGTACTTGGTGGCCGTGTGCCTGTTCCTTTTCGAGACGTTGTACTTTTACTGTTTTTTTTCTTGGTTTTCCTTGCCAGGAGGGGTCTGCCTTGTTTGGTTATTGGTTCACTTAAGGTTGCTGGGGGAGCCCCTCCTCTAGGCCTCATTGTTTGTACACATCACAAGGGTTCAGTTTTAGCTCATCCCTCTTTTGTTAGCTCTTGGGTTTCACTGATATTGTAGCACCTTGCCTGGGGTTCCCATAGCAGTCAGCCAGCGGGCCCTTAATTAAAACCCCGTCGGGGCTCGGAAGACCAATGGATGCATCTTCAGAGTTCTAGCTCTCCTTGTGTGAGTTTGAAAGTTGCTCTGTACCCTTGTCTCAGGGGTGACAGTCCCCTCTTTTGCCTCAGTGATGCTACCTGTTGGGTCAACAACACCTTTGACCCGGGGTCTTGCAAGACGTGTTCTCTGCTCGTGTTCCAATTTACCCATTTTGTTGTCACAGAGGTTTGAGGTACAGGTGGCATCCACGTTACTTGATTGGTTTAGGTTGCTGCAATGCTCTAGGTTGGTTGCCCACTCAGATGCCCCGAGGCTGCCCCGTTTTGGTTAGGCATTCTCCCTTCTCCCCCTCCCCTCTGCTCCTGGCTCCAAAACGTGTGAGGGTTTGGGTGGGGTTTAGTTGGTGTTGAGAATCAGGTGGCTTCGGAGGCTGCCCCATTCAGGTTGGGGGACGGAGGCATTCGAGCCTGCTTCTCCTGCTGAGGCTTCCGAGTCCTACCAGCAGACCCCTTTCTTCACTACCTATTCCCTCGACTGCCTTTTCTAAAAGGGTAGAGGGCGTGGCGGATGGCTCTGCCCTGGGGCCTCTTTTGGGGTTCCTGGGGCTGTGGAGGGAGCCTGCTAGCAGTTCTGGGGGTGTTTGCTCCTGCTTGAGCTATGTGCCTTCTGGGAAGGGGGGGGGGGTCAGCCCTCCTCCCGTCTTTGTTTTCTCACACTTGCTGGCGTGATTTCGGCTCCCTTGCGTCGTCCAATTCTCCTTTTGTTTTGGTGGCCCATTTTCTTTTCTGCGGACCCTTTCCTGCTAGGGCGGCACTATGGTGTGTTTACATGTTCCTGAAAGTGTGCGCTTGCATTTTGGGGCTTTTTATTCTTTATTTTCTTTCCTTGGTTTGGAATTTTTATCCTCGTGTTGTCGCGCATGTGTTCTTTCTTATGGAGCGTCCTGCCCTTTGTTCCTCTGGGAACATTTGGTGTTGGTTTTTGCCCAATTTCTATGTCCTGGTTTTTGGGTCCTAGTGTCAATGCCTGTTTGCTCTGCTTGCGCCCACGCATTTTGACCCACGATTTTCCATCCATTTCTGACTGTTTTTGCTGGGGGGTCCTATGTGGTTAATGTGTTTTGCCCCTCCTTTCTGTGGTGGGTAGGGCACCCCCTGGATTCATTTCTGGGTTCCTTTGGGATCATGGGTTCCGTTCCGGAGTTTTTTTCCTCTCGGTTCCCTTTTGGAAGTTCGGGAGGCCTTTGGTGGGTTACCTCCTCCTACGCCCTGGACTTGCCTCTTCTAGAGTTAAGTCTTCCTGGCTTGCAGACTGCACTTCTTGGGTCTTGGCACTTGTTTTGTGGTCATGCCGGGGCTCCGGTTTATGCTCGTCAAGGTGGGCCTCTGGTGCAGCTTTTACGCCTGTGCCTCCTCCGGAGCCTTCTTAGTCTGGTCAGTGCAGTGCTCACTGTTTAAAAGTCAGCTTATTGCTTTTCTTTTATTTTTATTTACAGTACTTTTTTTTTTCCTTGGAGGGAGGGTGCCGTTCCCTTCGTGGGAAGGGACCGGCATGCTTTGCCCATGCTTGGTCCCATGATTTGTGGGTGGTCCGGGTCGTGTCCTTAGGCCTGTGGCAGCGTTGGGTGTCGGCTCCTCCTCTGGGGGGGGGTTCAGATCTGGCGGAGCGGGCTTCTTCCCCTTCGCTCCATCGGGTCATCTTGGTCCAGTCCCGCAACAGGACTGTGCAGGTCTTCGGTTCATTTTGGTTTTGTCCTGTCTGTACTGCTGGCTTCTAGATGACTGTCCCAGATCCGGCTTCTTTTAGGGCCGGGTTGTTGGGTGATGTGTCTGGCTCTCGGCACATGGGTTGTTGTCCTGCTTGATCCGGGGTTTAGGGAATAGTTTGGTTTCATGGTGGGGCGGCATGCTTCTCATCGCCTTTGCCTTTTCTTTGGCCGGCTTCTGGCACCTTGCATTTCCGAATCTTGCCCAGTTCATGGTAGCCCACCTACGTCTCCTAAGTATTCGGGTGTTGGGCCACCTCGAAGGTTGGTTGGTGTGGACTTGTAGCCAGTCTGCTTGTCTGCTTGCCGGACAGGTGGTTCTTTCCTGATTTGCAATGTTCAGGTTCCTGGTGTACTGAAAGAAGTCCCATCTGGTTCCGTCCCAGATTCGGACCTGGCTAGTCCTCGTGTGGGACTCGGACTACTTCCATGGCTCTCCCTCCGAAGGCGTTGCTGCGGTCTCGCCATCATCTGTTTGAGGAATTCCTGGGTCTCTCAGCAGTTGCTCGTGCAATTGTGCAGGGGTGTGAACTTCGCCTAACTTGGTTTCCCTATGGGTCAGGTCTGGCTGCGGCGTCTGTTCTGGTTCCTTCAGGTCGTCCCTTCCGTCTCTCTCTCGGAATTGCTGGGTTCGGCCTCCTTGCGTCGGTTGCTGCATCGCCGGCTTCCTCTTTGGGTTTTCGGGGCTCGGTGCCTTGGTGCCTGCCCGAACCCTTGCTCGATGTGTTTACCGATGTCACATCTCTCATTTGGGTTTTTGTGACCAGTGCTCACCAGACTAGCTGGGGACAGTGGGCTATATCCTTCCATCACGCTCACAGCATGGTGTGGGAGTTCGCGGCGGTTGGCTGTCGCTTCAGTAGGTACGGGTCGCTCGGGGTTCCACGATCTGGCCTCCATTTGGACTGATCACCGTGTTCATTCCAAACCGCGGGGGTTCTCTCATTCCTTGGCTCTTTAGGGCTGGTGGCTTAGTGACTGTCTGCTGGATTCTCAGAGTTTGGCTCTCTGTGGGATTCATATCTGGGGAGTGTCTAATGTCCTGGTGGAAGGCCCGTCTCGGTCATTCAACTGTCCACAAAAAGAACAGTTGCTGCAGACTCTCAGTTGACTCTGCTGGACATACAGGCTATCGATGGTGGATCTCCTTCACGTCACCATGGTTTTGGCGTCTCCCGATATATGTGGCACCCTTAATTAGACTGCAGAGCCTTTGCAGTGGATGCCCTTTGGCAGGACTGATAGAGGTGGGGTTACCTTTACATCTTTTCACCCACAGTTCAGCTGTTGCTTCGGGTCCTGGCTCGGATGGAGACTTTACCAGGTGGCGAGTCATCCGTGTGGCCCCCCACGGTGTCCAGCCCAGCCTTGGTTTCAGGTGCTGCTTGCTTGGTGTCTGAACCCAGTGCATTTTCTGCAGCGCAGCCCCTTTCAGCATTGGACCAGTCCAGTACATGGCTGATTGTCTACTCCTCTGCTCTTCGTGTCTGGTCTTTTTGACGCTGGTGTATCGCCATATGTAATTACCCAAGTGCAATTACCTAAGTGTAGTTACAGGATGAGAGCTATGCTCGTGGTGTCCCATCTTCCCAGCACTGTCATATAACGCTTTGAAACTACTGACGGTCTTGGCCTCCACCACCTTCTCCCCTAACTTGTTCCAACCGTCTACCACTCTGTTCGCGAAAGTGAATTTTCTTATATTTCTTCGGCATCTGTGTTTAGCTAGTTTATATCTATGACCTCGTGTTCTTAAAGTTCCAGGTCTCGGAAATCTTCCCTATCGATTTATAAATTCCTGTTACTATTTGTATTACTATTTTCCTGTTATCAATTCCTGTTACTATTCCTGTTACTGTTTTGCATATGAACTCTGCAAGTTCATATGCCCCAAAGTTCACTGCATTCACTATTCTCTTAAATGTTCTTTAACCCTTAACTGCGCATGGCGTATATATACGCCATGAGTAACATGTCTGACCGTGCGCATGGCGTATATATACGCCAAAGGGTGCCAGGCACGATTCAAACGTCCCGCGTGGTAAAGGGTCACCCATCCCATAGCCACGGGCTATTGTAAACAGACGCCATTGAAAAAAAATCTAGAGCAGGCCTCCTTTGTTTCACAGGCCTTAGTTAGTGGCCAGACACCATGGCGAGCGCATCACGACCCAGCGTGCGACCTCGCTTAGCGCACCGCGCCGCACAGTCTTTGACCGAAGACAAATTGCAGATGAATTGTTCAAGGACGTTGACGAGTCTGATATTGACGACTCTGATATAGATGAAGATTATACCCAGCCAGAAGAAATCGAAACAACGGATAGTGAGGGTGAACATGTGGGTGCCACGAGGGTGAGGATGCCTCACGAGGATACTACTCAACACCACCGACACCACCTCGCGCCCAAGCACGTCGTTCATCTATACCACTACACGTTTATGATATTATCAACGATTCAGAAACAAGTGAATCTTTCTCAGGTTTTAGTGATGAAGAATCTGAGAATAGTTTTACCCCGGCTGTTAGTGCCAGTACAGTTTCGCCGCATCAGCTACCCGCCCAGCCAAGCGCCGCCGCATGGGACAATATGGCGACAATGAGGAACAAATTCCCTCATGTTCCAGATCTTTTACCTCATCTACGTTCCTGCCCCTACTGTTACAATGCCTGCTTCAGCTCCTGGTCCCCGGATTCCTCGCCGTCGTGCAGCTAATGGCTCTCGGAGGCAGCAGATTTGTGTGTGTGGAGTGATGGGAAGATTTTGTACCACAAATTCCCGACTTTGACAACAGAGATGTGGGAATTAGTATCCACTCAATTTAACGGCTCTCTTTTATACCGATCTGCCGGTATTAACCCGTTTTAGGGATCGGTATCTGGAGCCTTGTATACCGGTC
>WNGS01009202.1:2745667-2756782 GCA_020271785.1 Procambarus virginalis
TGACTTCAAGGAGGACATTATGGCAACCTTAGAAATTTTTTTAGTGAGTATAATTGGACAGACTTGTTGCTAGGCAAGGAAGGAATGAGATGTATGTCAAGTTTTGTGAAATATATGATAAGGCACAAACAAATTTATACCAAAACAGAGATGCAGAACTAGGAAACAGGATTGGTTCAATAGAATGGCGAGAGGGCCAGAGACCAAAGACACAAAAATGGAATCAATACAGGAAGAGGCCAAACCCCAAACATACAAACGATACAAAGATGAAAGAAACTACACAGCAGTGAGGAGAGAGGCAGAAAGAAATTTTGAAAAAGGGATTGCAGACAAATGTAAAACAGAACCAGGTCTATTCTATAAATTCATAAACAACAAATTGCAGGTAAAGGATAATATTCAGAGGTGATAATGGGAAATAGATTCACGGAAAATGGAAAAGGAAATGTGTGAAACACTAAACGAAAAGTTCCAAAGTGTGTTTGTACAAAATGAATCTTTAGGGAACCAGACACAATAAGAATTCCAGAGAACACATAGAGCACATAGAGGTGTTAGAGACGAAGTGGAAAAAATGCTCAAGGAGCTAAGTAAGAACAAGGCAGTTGGTCCAGATGGAGTTTCACCATGGGTTCTGAGAGAGTGTGCACCTGAGCTCAGCATTCACTTCAGCTGATTTTCAGGCATCCTGTTTACAGGAGTTGTAGCTGATGTGTGGAAAAAGGCTAACATAGTTCCAATCTACAAAAAGTGGAAGCAGGGAAGACCCCCTTAATTATAGACCTGTATCATTGACAAGTGTAATAGTCAAAATATTGGAAAAATAATTAAAACTAAATGGGTAGAACACCTGGAGAGAAATGATATAATTCAGACGACAGTATGGTTTTCGATCTGGAAGATCCTGTGTAACGTACTCAGTTTTTATGATCGAGCAACAGAGATTTACAGGAAAGAGATGGTTGGGTTGACTGCATCTATCTGGACCTAAAAAGGCTTTCGACAGAGTTCCCCATAAGAGGTTGTTCTGGAAACTGGAACATATTGGAGGGGTGACAGGTAAGCTACTAACATGGATGAAAAATTCCTACTGACAGAAAAATGAGGGCCGTAATCAGAGGCAAGGTATCGGATTGGAGGAATGTCACGAGTGGAGTACCACAGGGTTCAGTTCTTGCACCGGTAATGTTCATTGTCTACATAAACGATCTACCAGAGGGATTACAGAATTACATGAACATGTTGCTGATGATGCTAAGATAATAGGGAAGATAAGAAACCTAGATGATTGTCATGCCCTTCAAGAAGACCTGGACAAAATAAGTATTTGGAGCAACACTTGGCAAATGGAATTTAATGTGAATAAATGCCATGTTATGGAATGTGGAATTGGAGAACATAGACCCCACACAACCTATAAATTATGTGAGAAATCTTTAAAGAATTCTGATAAAGAAAGGGATCTAGGGGTGGTTTTAGATAGAAAACTGTCACCTGAGGACCACATCAAGAACATTGTGCGAGGAGCCTGCTACACTTTCTAACCTAAGAATTGCTTTTAAATACATGGATGGAGAAATACTAAGAAATTGTTCACGACTTTTATTAGACCAAAGCTGGAATATGCAGCGGTTGTATGGTGCCCATATCTTAAGAAGCACATCAACAAACTGGAAAAGGTGCAACGACATGCCACTAAGTGGCTCCCAGAAATGAAGGACAAGAGATGAGGAGAGGTTAGAGGCATTAAATATGCAAAAACTAGAAGATAGAAAGAAAGAGGCGATATGATCACTACGTACAAAATAGTAACAGGAATTGATAAAATCGACAGGGAAGATTCCTGAGACCTGGAACTTCAAGAACAAGAGGTCATAGATTTAAACTAGCTAAACACAGATGCCGAAGAAACGTAAGAAAATTCACCTTCGCAAATAGAGTGGTAGACGGTTGGAACAAGTTAAGTGAGAAGGTGGTGGAGGCCAAAACCGTCGGTAGTTTCAAAGCGTTATATGACAAAGAGTGCTGGGAAGACGGGACACCACGAGCGTAGCTCTCATCCTGTAACTACACTTAGGTAATTACACTTAGGTAATTACACACACACCATCCCCCCCCACACCCCTGTAACAGCCTACATACAATACAGTATAAGCCTAACTCTTATAATTGGACATATCACACATTTTACCTGAATTGTGTAATGGTAATCACTCTCTTGTTAAAATTTCAGTGGCTCGTTGTATGGTTGCCCTGCACATTTCTAAGGCTATGGTCTTTCTGCCAGACTTTCTGCCCAATCATTCATTCCTCAATCGGCGACTGCTGGCAGGGGCGCTCGTCTGAGGTTATAGGCAAGAAACTGCAGTCTCTAAAGTAACGTGTTTGGTGGAATGCCACCCTGCTCCTCTCTAACCAAACTGCATTGTCCCACTTAGTCATATACTGCCTTGTAGAATGTCCCGATTTTTTAGATGATCGTATGTCTTGCTTTCCTACTGTTCTTAGACGACATTTGGCCCTTGAAAAAATCAGTGAATCGTATGCTTTTGACATTATTTGCCTTGTGTACTTTTGTATTGGCATCCTAGTGATATATAGTGCCTTTTCAATATGTTTCACTGGAGTGGTATAGTTCCCTGGCTTGGTGCCTTCTTTTAATAATTACTAACTTATCTCCTATGCCAATTAATGAGCTGTACCTTAATAAATGGGTAACCTTCACAATAAAGAATCTTTTTGCTAGATTTGTGGGAGCCTCACAGCTGGTGGTGAATACAGTATGTTGGCACCCCTTCTAATATTCATTTCTGTAAAGAAATAATGCTGTAGACCTCTCCTATAGCTGCTTCTAATATGTAGTATTTATTATGGTAAATGTTTTACTACTGCAGTTTTTAAATTATATAAAGCACGGTCTTCAAGAGGAAACTAGACTTATTCCTCCAAGGAGTTCCGGACCAGCCGGTGTGGTGGGTATGTGGGCCTGCGGGTCGCTCCAAGCAACAGCCTAGTGGACCAAACTCTCACAAGTCAAGCCTGGCCTCGGGCCGGGCTTGGGGAGTAGAAGAACTCCCAGAACCCCATCAACCAGGTATCAACCAGGAACCAGGCCCCTTTTAGAGCTTGTGCATTGGTACTATGGCTAAGATAGGCACCATTTCCTCGAAGAATAAGTGATCCTGTTCAGAAGAAAGGAACTACTGCAGACTCCATCCTTGATCCTCCCCTCCCATCCTCCTCCTCATTCCCAGACAGTGCAACATACATTAACAGCTGAAAAACTGTTAGAAAAAATCTCTTGGGAAAACTGACATTTTTGACTTCATGGGAGTTGCTGGTTGTCTCATCAGCAGCTGATGTTGTCCTAAGAATTTGGGCTGGCTAGCATAAAGTGTCTGCTTCTTAACCTGGACATGCATTCTTTTATAAAGACATCACATGTGTTCATTTATTTGGTTTACTGCTTATAAATGTAAGAATTGTTTACATGGAAATGTAGTACCTGTATAAAAAATCTATTCATTTCATTCTGTTAGATTCTACCATGGACTTTATGTATATATTTGTATTTAATAGGGTCAATGCAGAGTGTGACGAGCAGTGCACAGAAAAAATATAACCTTCCCAGTGGAGGTTCTCAGAGCAGTCAGCGGTCTTTTGGAGACATCAGTAACAAAATAGGAGGGACTCATAAGGGCTCAGGAGGTGCCATAAAGAAAGCTCCTATTCAATCCACTTCCACTGACCGTAAGTATAATAAACTACATCAAAGTTGTAGCTGTTTTGACCGTGGGGGTCTTCATTTTCAGGAGTTTGTGCACTAGATATAACAATCTAATTCTTTCCTTTTTTTATTGTAATTACCTAAGTGTAATTACCTAATTGTAGTTACAGGATGAGAGCTACGCTCGTGGTGTCCCATCTACCCAGCACTCTTTGTCATGTAACGCTTTGAAACTACTGACGGTTTTGGCCTCCACCACCTTCTCGCTTAACTTATTCCAACCGTCTACCACGCTGGGAAAGTGAATTTTCTTATTTCTTCGGCATCTTTCTTTAGTTAGTTTAAATCTATGACCTCTTGTTCTTGAAGGTCCAGGTCTTAGGAAATCTTCCCTAACGATTTTGTCAATTCCTGTTACTATTTTCTACGTAGTGATCATATCGCCTCTTTTTCTTCTGCCTTCTAGTTTTGGCATATTTAATGCCTCTAACCTCTCCTCATAGCTCTTGTCCTTCAGTTCTGGGAGCCACTTAGTAGCATGTCTTTGCACCTTTTCCCGTTTGTTGTGCTTCTTAAGATATGGGCACCACACAACTGCTGCATATTCTAGCTTTGGCCTAACAAATTTCGTGAAAAATTTCTCTTTCACCATCAATGTATTTAAAAACAATTCTGAAGTTGGAAATCGTAGCTTAGGCTCCTCGCGCAACGTTCTTTATGTGGTCTTCAGGTGATAGTTTTCTATCTAGAACCACCCCTAGATCTCTATCAGAATTCTTTAAAGATTTCTCACATAATTTATAGGTTGTGTGGGGGTCTTGTGTTCTCCTATTCCATATACCATAACATGGCATTTATTCACATTAAATTCCATTTGCCAAGTGGTGCTCCATATACTTGTCCAGGTCTTCTTGAAAGGCATGACAATCATGTAAGTTTCTTATCCTTCCTATTATCTTAGCATCATCAGCAAACATGTACATATAATTCTGTATACCAACTGGTAGATCATTTATGTAGACAATAAACATCACTGGTGCAAGAACTGAACCCTGTGGTACTCCACTTGTGACATTTCTCCAGTCCGATACATTGCCTCTGATTACTGCTCTCATTGTTCTATCAGTCAGAAAATTTTTCATCCATGTTAGAAGCTTACCTGTCACCCCTCCAATATTTTCCAGTTTCCAGAACAACCTCTTATGTGGAACTCGGTCGAAAGCCTTTTTTAGGTCCAGATAGATGCAGTCAACCCAACCTTCTCTTTCCTGTAAAATCTCTGTGGCTCGATCGTAGAAACAGAGTAAATTCGATACACAGGATCTTCCAGATCGAAAACCATAGTGTCTATTTGATATTATAACATTTCTTTCCAGGTGTTCTACCCATTTAGTTTTTATTAATTTTTCCAATATTTTGACTATTATACTTGTCAGTGATACAGGTCTATAATTAAGGGGGGGTCTTCCTTGCTGCCACTTTGTAGATTGGAACTGTTACCCTTTTTCCACACATCTGCTAAGACTCCTGTACACAGGGATGTCTGAAAAATCGGCTGAAGTGGAATGCTGAACTCGGGTGCACATTCTCTCGGATCCCATGGTGAAACTCCATCCGGGCCAACTGCTTTGTTCTTACTTGGCTCCAGGAGCATTTGTTTCACTTCGTCTCTAGACACGTCAATGTGCTCTATGCTATTTTCTGGAATTCTTATTGTCTGGTTCTCTGAAAGATCTCATTTCATACAAACACACTTTGGAACTTTTCGTTTAATGTCTCGCACATTTCCTTTTCATTTTCCATGTATCTGTCCTCTATTTTCAACCTCTTAATATTATCCTTTACCTGCAGCTTGCTTTTAATGAATTTATAGAAAAGGCCTGGATCTGATTTGCATTTGTCTATTATACCGTTCTCAAAGTTCCTCTCTGCCTCTCCTTACTGATGTGTAGTTGTTTCTTGCATCTTTGTATCGCTGGTATGTTTGGGGGTTTGGCCTCTTTCTATAATGATTCCATGCTTGTGTCTTTTGATCTCTGATCATCTGGCAATTTCTGTTGAACCAACCCTGTTTCCTAGGTCTGCATCTCTGTTTTGGTATGAATGTTTGTGTGCCTTCATCGTATATTTTGCAAAATTTGGCATACGTCTCATTTACTTCTTGCCTAGCAATAAATCTGTCCAGTTATACCCAAGAGAAACATTTCTAAGTTCCCCATACGTCCTCTCTTGAAATCGAGTTTAACAACTGTTTCGCTGTCCCTCATACTCTACTAGATTATATCGCATGGCGTATTTAATGTCCAAGAGGATGTGATCACTCTTTACCAAGGGAGGAAGGTACTGGATGTCAAGTACTGTATCTCTTCTTTCCTGGTTAATACTAGATCCAGTACTGATGGAACATCCCTTTCCCTCATTCTTGTGGCCTGCTTGACGTAATTACTTAAGTGTAATTACTTAAGTGTAGTTACAGGATGAGAGCTACGCTCGTGGTGTCCCGTCTTCCCATATGTTGATACATCAGTGTCTCCAAGATGAGGTTTACAAATTTGCCTGTCCAAATGTCCTCTGTTTTCTCCTCGTAGGCCTCCCAGTCTATTGCCTTACAGTTGAAGTCCCCAAGTACCAACAATCGGGATTTATCTTTGTCAGCTCTTGCCATAATATCTCTCATGACCATTATGAGGCCCTCTCGTTTGTCATCCAGTTCTTCCTTTGTCCTTGTGTGGCTTGCTGGTGGGCTGTAGGCATTTAAAATTATCAGCTTATCTTGATTCCAGACCTGCAATGCCATTGTCAATATCTCGAGGGTTTTCAAATATTAACACTCTTACCTTCAGGTGTTCTTTCACCAGCACAGCCACTCCTCCTCCCTTCCTAGTTTTCCTGTCACATCTCCAAACTGAGTAGTCCCTTGTTGAGGGGCTACTCAGGTTGAGTAGAGGTTGTATGGGAATACAACCTCGTTTAAAATATTTTCTTGAAATTTTGTCTCTGTTAATGCGACAATATCTGGGACTTTGAGCAGAATTATATCCTTCAATTTCCAATATTTTTGATCTCACTCTATCTATGTTGGTATATACTATTTTCAGGAACATGTTCCCCTTCCCTTTGTTCTTTACACCCCCTTCTTTTAATGATTTTGTTGCTTTGTCTTTATGTACCATTTCACAAGCTTTCCAGTCCCTGACACTTTGTAGAAAAACAAATTCCTTTCTTCATTTCTATCCACAGTTAGACGTTTTGCTTCAATGAGGGTTCATTTTCAGCTTTTCTCTGTCCTCTTTTGAGAGGTCTTGTCTTATTGACTAAAGTTTGCCAACCTCGTCACTCTGCAATTTTCTGGTATTCCAAAGCACTTCTGTCATGTACCTCACTCCATTAAATGTCACCCTTAAGGGGTTGGTTCTTGTCTTTCTCATATTTTCCTATCCTCCTAAAATCACTAACATGTTCCTTTGAATTTAGCCCTTCTCCTAATTCTATTTTTTGTATGATTTTCAGCTCTTCTGCTGCTCGGTCCACCCTAGATGGAATTTCCTTCTCTAAACATCCAACAATTATTATGGACTTACTTCTGTCTACAGTGTTTTGTACCAGTTTACTGTTGGTAACCAGTCTTTCCTAATTGCTTGCCTAAGATCTGCTTCTTATTTATCATTTCTGTTTTGACTTCCAAACACACTTCCTTAATCGTCTCTCTCTTTTACAACTTGGGTATACGTCTTTTATTTCTTCTTTATACTTTTCTAGTTTTTTATTAACCTCTTCTATGTGAGTTGTCAATGAAGTTTCCAGTTGCAGATCCTTGCCTAACTCCATGTTAGCCCTCAGGGTCCCTTGGAGTTGTTCACCATATGAGTATTTTCTTATTTCTTCAGTTGCCACACTTCACTTTCCACACCTCATTTTCTTTCACAAGTTTCTTGATTTGCTCCTCCTGATTTGTTACCTTGTCCATTAATCCCGCTTGCTGAAGAATACTTCCTTTTAGAGTACAAAGCTCACTCCCAAGAGCTCCATTGTCCTCTTCCAATTTAAGCACTTTTTCTTCATACTTCTTTTGCATATCCTCAATTATCTCTAACCTGTCAAGAACACCTCCTTTCCTTATATCTTGTGGTGAGAATTCTTTGAAGCAATCATCTTACCTTCTTTCCAATAAGGAGGAGAGATTCTTCCATTTTTTTGTTTACTTTCCAACTGACGAGTTTTAAAGTTGTACCCACATCTCTGGCATTTTGTAGACTGTACGTGAACACATTCCTGGCATTCTGTGCATCTCGTTAGGAATTTCCTTTCAAACTTGACCAATTAGGAACATTGTTGTCGCTCTCTCCATCTTCCATTGTTGAACAACAATGGAAGAGGGGTAGCAATCGTCTGTTGGTGTGTTTACATTTCCCGTGGTGACGGTGGCGGCCATCTTTGTTTTTGTTCTAGAGCAAAAACTAACTTTCTAACTCGGCTATTTTCACTTGCCTTTACTTGTTTATTGTATTTTATTTACATTTACACTTCCCTGAACCTTTATGTAACCTGGGACACCACTGTAGCCCCTCAACCTGATCCAGTACTTAGGTAATTTGACATTCCAGGAGCTTGCAGCAGTGTGACTCCTGCCTCCTCCAGCTCCAGTCACTCCAGAGTCATGCACTCGCCTAATTGTGCTTGTGGCGGTTGAGCTCTGGCTCTTTGGCCCCGCCTCTCGACCGTCAATCAACAGGTGTACAGGTTCCTGAGCCTACTGGGCTCTATCATATCTACACTTGAAACTGTGTATGGAGTCAGCCTCCACCACATTACTTCCTAATGCATTCCATTTGTCAACCACTCTGACACTAAAAAAGTTCTTTCTAATATCTCTGTGGCTCATTTGGGCACTCAGTTTCCACCTGTGTCCCCTAGTGCGTGTGCCCCTTGTGTTAAATAGCCTGTCTTTATCAACCCTGTCGATTCCCTTGAGAATCTTGAATGTGGTGATCATGTCCCCCCTAACTCTTCTGTCTTCCAACGAAGTGAGGTTTAATTCCTGTAGTCTCTCCTCGTAGCTCATACCTCTCAGCTCGGGTACTAGTCTGGTGGCAAACCTTTGAACCTTTTCCAGTTTAGTCTTATGCTTGACTAGATATGGACTCCATGCTGGAGCCGCATACTCCAGGATTGGTCTGACATATGTGGTATATAATGTTCTGAAAGATTCCTTACACAAGTTTCTAAAGGCCGTTCTTATGTTAGCCAACCTGGCATATGCTGCTGATGTTATCCTCTTGATATGAGCTTCAGGGGACAGGTCTGGCGTGATATCAACCCCCAGGTCTTTCTCTCTGACTCTTGAAGTATTTCATCTCCCAAATGATACCTTGTATCTGGTCTCCTGCTTCCTACCCCTATCTTCATTACATTACATTTGCTTGGGTTAAACTCTAACAGCCATTTGTTCGACCATTCCTGCAGCTTGTCCAGGTCTTCTTGAAGCCTCAAGCTGTCCTCCTCTGTCTTAATCCTTCTCATAATTTTGGCGTCGTCAGCAAACATTGAGAGGAATGAGTCTATACCCTCTGGGAGATCATTTACGTATATCAGAAACAGGATAGGTCCAAGTACAGAGCCCTGTGGGACTCCACTGGTGACTTCACGCCATTCTGAGGTCTCACCCCTCACTGTAACTCTCTGCTTCCTATTGCTTAGGTACTCCCTTATCCACTGGAGCGCCCTACCAGTTACTCCTGCCTGTTTCTCCAGCTTATGCATCAACCTTTTATGGGGTACTGTCAAAGGCTTTCCGACAGTCCAAAAAAATGCAGTCCGCCCATCCTTCTCTTTCTTGCTTAATCTTTGTCACCTGATCGTAGAATTCTATCAAGCCTGTAAGGCAAGATTTACCCTCCCTGAACCCATGTTGATGGGTTGTCACGAAGTCTCTTCTCTCCAGATGTGTTACTAGGTTTTTTCTCACAATCTTCTCCATCACCTTGCATGGTATACAAGTTAAGGACACTGGCCTGTAGTTCAGTGCCTCTTGTCTGTCACCCTTTTTAATATTGGTACTACATTAGCAGTCTTCCATATTTCTGGTAGGTCTCCCGTTTCCAGTGACCTACTATACACTATGGAGAGTGGCAAGCAAAGTGCTCCTGCACACTCTTTCAATACCCATGGTGAGATTCCATCTGGCCCAACAGCTTTTCTCACATCCAGCTCCAATAGGTGCTTCTTGACCTCATCTCTTGTAATTTCGAACCTATCCAAGGTCACCTGGTTTGCTGCCACCTCTCCTAGCGCCGTGACTTCTCCCTGTTCTATTGTAAAGACCTCCTGGAACCTTTTGTTGAGTTCTTCACACACTCTGTCATTCTCTGTGTACCTGTCCTCGCCCACCCTAAGTTTCATCACCTGTTCCTTCACTGTTGTCTTCCTCCTGATGTGACTGTGTAGTAGCTTTGGTTCGGTCTTGGCTTTATTAGCTATATCATTTTCATACCTTTTCTCAGCTGCTCTTCTCACACTAACATACTCATTCCTGGTTCTCTGGTATCTCTCTACTTTCTGGTGTTCTGTTATTACGGAAGTTCCTCCATGCCCTTTTGTTCAGCTCCTTTGCTTTCATACATTCCCTATTAAACCACGGATTCTTCCTTTGCTTCTCTGTTTTTTCCTGTCGGGCTGGGACAAACCTGCTTACAGCCTCCTGACATTTTTGGGTGACATAGTCCATCATGTCTTGTACGGACTTGGTTCCGAGTTCTGTGTCCCAATGTATATCTCGTAGGAATTTATTCATCTCCTCATAGTTTCCCTTTCGGTACGCCAGCCCTTTGGTTCCCAGTTCTTTTTTGGGGTTGATAATACCTAGCTCAACCAGGTACTCGAAGCTCAATACACTATGATCACTCATTCCCATCATTTAGGGTAAATATCGATCAAGCAAGGCTGGTTCATCCCCTCCTCTCATTCTTGTCGGTCCCTTGACGTGTTGACTTAGAAAGTTTCTTGTTGCCACATCCAGCAGCTTAGCTCTTCATGTGTCTGGGCCTCCGTGTGGTCTCTTTTCCCCCCAATCTATCTTCCCATGGTTGAAGTCTCCCATGATTAGTAGTCTGGATCCGTTCCTGCTAGCCCACGTGTGTGTGTGTGTGTGTGTTGTGTGTGTGTGGGTACTCACCTAATTGTACTCACCTAGTGTGCTTGCGGGGTTGAGCTTTGGCTCTTTGGTCCCGCCTCTCAACTGTCAATCAACAGGTGTACAGATTCCTGAGCCTACTGGCTCTATCATATCTACACTTGAAACTGTGTATGGAGTCAGCCTCCACCACATCACTGCCTAATGCATTCCTTTATTAACTACTCTGACACTGAAAAAATTCTTTCTAACGTCT
>WNGS01009202.1:2765089-2791486 GCA_020271785.1 Procambarus virginalis
AATTCAAGTGCGGTTGTCACTAGGTCGGATACACTCGGTAAACTGAGGGTGCCTCGGCCCGACGCCCAGCAAGAACCCCAAGCGACTTGTCGACCCATACACGTATAGACTAAATCCGAGGCACCTCTAATACAGAGTCAAATTTGAGAGGAAATTTACCTTATACTGAAAAATTTGTAAAGAGGGGCATTTGTCAGAGGTTCCTCTGTATTAGTGGATTTTTAAGCACTTTTGTTGTCCAATATAAAATTCCGAGGTTAGCATCAAATTTGGTTACTACACAGTGGTACCTCGGAATACGAGTGTCCCTGAATAAGAGTTTTTCGGAATAGAGCAGGATCTTCTCGGAAAATGTGCCTCGGAAGGCGAGGTTACCTCGAACAGAGTTTGTATGATACGTGTACAGGCCGCTAGCGCGTGGTGGCACGGCGATCCGCCTCGTTTACCAGTGTCTCGTGCCCAGTGACTATCCCACCTGAATTCTTCACAAGGATTTACAGTTTTTTGTCAAAATTTTTTGGATTTGAGCATAGAAGTTGTCATTATATATCTCGCCTGGGTCTCAAGAAAGCCATTGGTAAGGTCAATCCTAAGAAAATAGATGGAGTAGAGGCAGAGTCCCTCCTTGATTAAGAAAATGTGTGTAAGTATGGAAGAACTGGAAAGTTTTGTTGAAAAAAACTCCCCAGATAAAGCTGAGCAGGCCGTTCATTGACCTTTAAATGATAATGTGATGTTTACTACAGACAAGTGTAAATGTAGGGAAAAACAAGTGTCTTTAGCAAATTCTTAGAAAGACAAGCAAGTCCTAGTGGTTGCAGGCAAATGTGCCAGGTGTGCATACCAGTGAAGTCCTCACTGCCTGATGTGATAATGGAAAGGCTCTCCCCTTCCAAACAGTAACTCCTCTCTCCTCCCCCCTCCTCACCATCTTCCATACGCCTACAGCATTCAACACAAGGTAAGTAATAACTTGAACATAGTTTTTGTAGGTTTATTTAGATGAATTAGGTATAAAAATTTAGTTTGATGTGGGTTTTTGGGGTAGTCAGGAACGGATTAATTCATTTCCCATTATTTCTTATGGGGAAATTAGCTTCGGAATACGAGTTTTCGGAATACAAGCCGTCTCCAGGAACGGATTAAACTCTTAAACTGAGGTACCACTGTATTTGTAACAACAGCGGGGATGGTACACAATTAAGTTTGTGTTCAAACCTTTTATCTTGAAACTTGAAAAATATGCACTCTTCACATGTCCTGGTCCTGGTATCTTTAATACAATAGCTGTAAGTGGCAGTATGTTGCGTACACCTCTCTAGTTTGGTTTAAAATTGAGGATAACTTGTAATTAGGCATGTTAAATTTGGTCGAGTCATGTATCGACTAAGTTTGTTATATAACAAAGGTAAATATTGTTGTTTAATGCTTGTGGTACGGCACTAACATCAAGGCGTTTGCTTCAAGAGGTGGTTCCCCACATCTCGAAGGATGACCAATTCAACTGTACTGCAAGGCCCATAGGCGACCAGCAGTTTGTAGGATACATGTATCAGCCTGTATGTGTTCTTTGTTATTCAGCGAGTGAGGAAGAACCAGAAAGTGATCATCACAGTATACGAGCGACGAGTATTGCTTTATTACCCAAAACAGCAGGTGAAGCAGGTCCCAGATTACTACTTTCTGGTTGCAAGTAGTTTATTGCTCTACAGGGAGTGTCCAAACAGTTTGTATGTGTATCTTTCTCTCTTGCTGGTGCTACATAGCCTTCCCATTTGGTGCTTTCTTTTGATAATTACTTATAATAGATACTACTGTATTCAGTTATTGTACGTTTGCTAGTAATTTAAGGCAGAAGTGCCAACAAGACTCTTAAGAATTTTTCTGCATACTGACCATGATCTGCCTCTTGTACCATTATGCATAAACATTATGAAACCTACTTTTATGAAGTGTATCTACTGTATTTATTGGTAAAAAAAAATTTTGCCCTCAGAAAAAAAGCCGGTGAAATTGGAGCCACTCTTTGAAGAAATGTTCGACTTGCCGCCACCCCCATGGGAATAGAAATTTTGTTCGCAAAGATCGGACTGGGCATTTGAGGCCCATTTTTAAGTTGCTAAGTAAGGATAATAAACATTATAAATATTAATTGTAGGTAATATTATTCTATGAATGCCTTTTTAATAAACTTTAAAGTGACTTCATTTGCTGGGTAGAAATTGAAGAATGAAATTAAAATACAGTAAATTGATTGTGTTGTGTAGTGTGTACTGTACATAGATTACCACCATATTTGCTGACCATAATGCCTCGGTCACCTTAACAACCCCCCCCCCCCTCCCGGACACAAAATTCCATGCGCGCTCATCCCCCAAACTTGCACACACCACACTATTACACTAGCTGTTATATTCAGTTATTTAATGTAATAATCATTATCATAATTGGTCATTATCTAGGTACATGACTGTTCCTTCACTGCTTCCTGTTCATTTTCACTTGTATTAGCTGTATTACTTTGTCATTCAGTACCATTTCTCAGATGCTAAAGGTGATGTGCTTGATAAAGGAATTCACTTGATTTAATTTGAAGCTTGCAAAATATGATGTTTCTAGTTCAATATTCCTGTAAATGTGTTCAGTAAGGGTACAAAATCTAGACTTAGAGTTTGAGTTTTTTGTGGGAAAAATATATGGGAATGAGTGAGTTGGCGCATATAATGCCGAAATAAAATTGATGTATGTGTCGTGTGGCATTGACAGTGGATAATGATGTACAGTATTCTCTCCATGCTTTAGGTTTTTTCTTGTACACAGTTTTAAAGGTACCTTAATGATAAATACAGGTCTTTGGAATTAAAATGTTCATGGAACAAAACCCAAAACATTTGTTGCAAGAAAAAAATTTTTTTAAACCTGCTGACTGTTTTATGCATTGAATATACCTTTTGTACCCTATTTTTAGTTATACAGTATGTTATCTTTAATGCCAAAAATAGTTTGCAAGTGATAAGTAACAAGTGTTTTTGTTTAGTATGGTGTTACGGGGTCATTGTCACACCACCTAGGTGGTTTCCAGCATCCTCTCTGATTTTGTTGGTTTGTTATTTGTAGATCTCAGTGAGAGAATTTGAATCTTTGTTTCACATCTGCAGCTAAATCATTTCCGGTGATACTCGACCTCGAATTTTGCAGAAAGTTAATTTTCCAACATCGTGCCTTAATTCAAGAAGACTTATTTCGGCTCTTATGACACGTGCAGAGTTTTTCATTACCATTTTAAAGCTATTGAGTGGCTCTCCAACTTTTGTTATATGCATATTTTAGATCAGGGTTCAAATAAAAAAAGTTGACCTTTTTAACTAACTTCTTGACCTTGAAAGGTCATTTAATATCCGCCTGGATTTTTTCAAACTCTAACTATTAATTGGTACAGATTTGGTTATTAGTATATAACATGAGTTTTCTGGGGTATTCCCTTAACTTAGGAGATGCACTCATTTTTATGACCTAACCATGATTGAAAACCTTGACCATGAGCAGATAACAACATTTGGAGAACCATGACTCTGGAACCATTTCAGCTACATCGGTGACGAATGTTTTCCATTTCTCTAATCCACAAACTTCAGTTTCACTTGTTGAACTTTTCAATAAAGTGGCAGACTTTTTAAACAATAAATTGTTAAATTTGTCTCTCTGTAAATTAAACTGAATGCCAAGCAAAGCATTCAAGCTTCTGTTTCACAGCTTCTTCCATTCTCTTGTGCCCTTTACATAATGTGGGCTGCAAGGCATCTCCTATTTTGCCCAGCAGCTTATTCGTTTAGCCAGGTCGTACTGATCAGCTGCATTATCTTCATCTTCACCCTCAAAAGCTGCTACATTGTCTATGTAGCATCTTAACATAGGCCCTCGGATTCTTAACTGTATATTGCGGACTGTGGACGCGGAGATTTTGCCAACTCCCTTCGGCAGTTTTTACATATTTTATGGTTTGTCGAGAGTTTGTGATGGATTTCAATACAGTACTGTATATCAGATCTTTTAGGTAAGGAATAAAAATTGTTGAAGAGGACCTTGTTTTTTCCAAAAGGGTTGCAGCAATAGTGGCCAAGATGGATGTTAAAGTTCTGGAATAATTTGACCTACACATAACCAACATGTATATACTGTATTGGAATACGTTAGAGATTGTTTAAATTTTTTTGACCATATAAATAGAGAAATGGAAAAACATTTGTCACCACAGTAACTGAAATGGTTCCAGAGTTATGGCTCTCCAAATGTTGATCTATGCTCATGGTCAAGGTTTTCAAATAAGGTTAGGTCCATTTAAATGAGTGCACATCCTAAATTAAGGGATTACTGCAGAAAATTTGTTAAATACTACTAACAATTAATAGTTACCAATTAATAGTTTGAGTTTGAAAAAAAATCTGACTGACATTAAATGACATTTCCAAGAAACAAAGGTTGAATTAAGTCAACTTTTGTATTTGTACCCTGATTGTAAATTAGGTATACCTTGTGTTGAAGGAACGCAAGGCATGTCATAAAATAAGTTGGAAAGCCACTCGATAGATTTCAAATGGTATTTGAATGACTTCTGTGAGCCATTGAAACAGATTACAATTTATCCTTTTGGCAAAAGTCAAGGTTGCCCCATCTCTAGAACCATTTTGGCAACAGATGTAAGCAGTCATTAAATTTCTCGGAGATCTAAAAGATCCAAATTGCATGAAAATCGATGAGGGTATTGAAAATTTGCCAAAAATCTAGTTAGTGACACAATATCTCTGTGCAGTAAATTTCGTATTGTGTATCATTGGTATTACACGGAACTAGTTTTTTTTACTAAACTGATTTCAGTGTTCAGTACAGTGATTTTTCTTATAGTTCAAATGAAGGTAACGTGCATCATAATGAACACTTGGTAATAAGAGCTGGTATGTATATTATTAGCACTTCACAACTGTTGCAAATGTTTTCTATTTTGTATGTTGAATGTTGTGCCATAATGTTACCAGATGTTCTTTATAGATGTTTAAGGACAATTACATAAAATTATTGTTCAATATATAAAGTTGGTATAACAATGAGGCAGTTTTGTAGACTCTTCAATAATATTATGAAGACAGGTGAGCAGAAGGTACACGTACTGGGAAGGAATCCTGTCCAAGTATGAGCAACTTTTCATTACTGTGCTGTTAGTCTTTAAACAAATGGTTTATTTTTCTACTATAGTATGCAAATATTATAGAGTAAGAATTAAATGGAAGATTTTTAATCACTGTATTATTTATCACCCTTAATTTTATTATACAGCATTTTATATTTACCCAGTATGTATTAGTCATTAATTAGGAAGTTAATATGGTTGTATATTTGCTGCATATTTTTTGGTGTGGACTGATGTAAAAAGTCCATGGACGTAATTGTGATCCTTTGTATTAGGCAAATAATTGAAGGATTTGCCTATGGCACTGAGAAGCAAGAATGAAGACTGCCCTAGAGAAATGCAGGAGGTATAGTGAGCAAGCACGCACGCACGCACTTCACAAAATTTCAGGCTAATGGGCTATCTGTGGGGAGCCCCTTGTGGCTTCCTGATCCTACAATCCTGATATGTAATGCCATAATTCCTAGAGTTTTTTTAGGCCTATTAGACCACTAGCCAGAACCTGACCCCCTCCCCCTAAACGAGTTGCAGCAAGCAGTGGCACCGATTAAATTGTCAGCGAATTTTAATCATGTTCGCCATCACCGAAGAAGCACCCCCCAAAGTCTGCAAGAGAAAATAGACCCCTGTTGGTTATGAGGAAATATCGATCCCTCAAACCCACCAAAAGAAATCTCCCCAAAATATAGACAAACGATCAAAAATTTACGAAACTAGGGCAAGCTTGTCAGCCCCACCTCCAGCCCACATTTGGGGAGACAAGGGAGGCAGACTGGGTCAGGTGGCTGCTCCACCCTTGGTTCTTACTGATGGTAAACAGTGGGTGGTGCCCTCTTTTGTTTTGACTCCCATGTTCTCTTTCAGCTAAGTGGTTTTTTGCCTTTGTGGCTGTTCTTATGCACATTTGTGCTACATAAGCCAGGAGTGTAGGGCACTCGGAGCTGCATGTGCGGCTTCCTTGTGCTGCCTGGGTTCTCGTCTCTGGAGGGTTCAGTGTTTGCTCTCTTAATGGACTTCCTTGCTTGTAGTGGTCCTCACCCTATGAAAGTTGGTTTGTTTTTGGCTTTCAATCTTCCCCGAGATTGGGTGCAATTTTTTGACTGGTGGGGCGCACTGTGGATTGCGTGAGCTAATCGAGGCATGCTGAGGTTGGCCTTCTCAGCCTCTGGCGAGCTGGATTGGCCTACTTGTACCCATTCATGTCTCCATTTGACTCCTCCCTTCTTATTTTATTCCATAACAAGACTTCCCTTCATGTCAAATAAAAAAATAAAACACAGGAGGACCTGTATCCTACTCAGGGTTCCAGCATAACGATACCAGTTCCCGAGATTCTTACAGGACCATTCCCTGCAGACCCTGAAAACCCCTTGCAGGTTCAGTGGTCCATTGCATATCCCTGCTTAACCCACCCTTGCTTTGAGCAAGTTCAAGGGGTTGTACATTGTACCACATGGTGGCAAAGAATGTACCTGAATGCATACTGAATGGAACAGAACGCATACTCCAGGATTGGTCTTACATATGTGGTATAAAAGGTTTTGAATGATTCCTTGCACAGATTCCTGAAGGCAGTTCTGATGTTAGCCACCCTTGCATACGCTGCTGATATGCTTTTTATGTGGGTTTCTGGAGACAGGTATGGTGTGATATCCACTCCTAGATCTTTCTCTGTCCGTTTCATGAAGGACTTCATCTCCCATTCAGTTTCGTGTGCCTGGCCTCCTGTTTCCACTGCCTAGTTTCATTACTTTACATTTACTAGAGTTGAACTTTAGGAGCTATTTGTTGGACTATTTGTTCAGTTTGTCTAGGTCATCTTGTAGCCTCATACTATCATGTCATTCCATGTGAATTCACCAAAGGCCTCCCACTCGACCCTTTCTAAATTTAATGAAATTTTGTAATAAAGTAGCTCTAGACCCCAAATGAAAATGTGCAAAATATTAGAACTAAATCTGCTTTGGTTCTTAAATAACGGGTCCATATTGAATGGGCTCGCGTCCTGTTAATGCATAAATGCAACAAAAATTGCCAACTTTGACCATTTGTTAAATCACAACTAGTGCCCAGAGAGGTGTGAAATTTGGCATACCTTCTTGAGATTCTTGAGGTTATCTTGAGATGATTTCGGGGCTTTTAGTGTCCCCGCGGCCTGGTCCTTGACCAGGCCTCCACCCACAGGAAGCAGCCCGTGACGTCTGACTAACACCCAGGTACCTATTTTACTGCTAGGTAACAGGGGCATAGAGTGAAAGAAACTCTTCCCATTGTTTCTCGCCGGCGCCCGAAATCGAACCCAGGACCACAGGATCACAAGTCCAGCGTGCTGTCCGCTCGGCCGACCGACTCCCTTTGACCAGGGCAACTTTTGGTGCAGAATACAGTAGTGTAATCAAAAATGTAGTTTGGGTAGCCATTCAACTACCAATCCATGCTAATATCACTGCCAATATATCTCAAAATATCTCAAATTGTTCTACCTCTCCTCATCCTTCCCACCTTCCTCAGTCTCGCAACCGTTTCCAGGCCTTAGACCCGAACACACCCTCCGTCTCCTCCCCTATTCCTTTGCGTCCTGTTCCGAAAGGTTTCCCTCCTGGTTCTTCATCTGGAGTTTCCCCCCTTCCTACCCAGTCCCAGTCCACCATGTCTCCTATGTCTTCTTTCCCATCTCCCCCCCCCCCCACTTGTTCTTCCCAACCCCCCCTCCTTGGTGCCTCCTTGCCGTGGTGAGGGGCTCACGTACACCTCCCTGGGACCGGTGTGGGTTGCCTGTGCCCCCTCTCCTGCCCCCTCTTTGGGTGGTGTTCGTGCTGATGGGCACCATGTAGGCGCCTTGTGAGCCATCGGACCACCCGCTGGAGGGGTCGCCTGTGAGAGGCCGCCCTGAGTGGATGGTTGGGTGTCCAGGCTGGGGCAATAGGGGGACTGGGATCTTAGCACCAGTGTGGGAGAATGGACGAAGCAGTAGGACTCCCCTGTTGAAAAGGGGGAGCACCGCTTGGGATTACACACCTTCCTGCACTGGCCCGCGCTCGGCCTCCCTGGCTGCCCTAGTAGGTGGTATTCCTTGGTTCCAGGTCCCAACGTTTTGTTATTGGTTTGCTGCATGGATGACGACACGACTTCTCTTACCCAGGCTCATGGGGTGGGCGACCAGGCCCCCGAGTCGGACCGTCCTGGAAGACCAGGATCTGTAGCCCCCACTACAGGACCCGGTTTAGGCCCAGGCCGGACTCTTCCTCCCTGCTCCCCTCCCTCCTCTGTGGTTGGGTCGAGCCCCATGCCTGCTGTGGTGACCGCCTCGCCCCCTTGCATGGCTCCATCTCTTACTGTGACTACTGCGCCTTTTTGACCCGTCTCTCTAAAGGTTCTCATCGCCGTCCCCGCCACGGCCGCTCTTGTATGCTCCCTTCCCATACTAATTCGTACCATGCTTTGTTTGGTCCTGCTACGTGGACTAAGTACTTTAACCTCCATCTTTTAGATTCGACTCCTGACGATTTTTCCCTTTATAGGCATCTTGTAGATTCAGTAGATGCCTCTGTTACCTTCAACCCCACTCGTGGTAC
The DNA here is from genome assembly GCA_020271785.1 of Procambarus virginalis. Lineage (NCBI taxonomy): Eukaryota > Metazoa > Arthropoda > Malacostraca > Decapoda > Cambaridae > Procambarus > Procambarus virginalis. The sequence goes on from WNGS01009202.1 coordinate 2,773,850, forward strand.
CCGTGTCATTGCTGCTGCTCCTCAGAATGCAGCCACCTGCTTGGCCGCCTTATCCTGCCTTGGTGAGACCCCTGTTCGGGTCTCCAAGAACGCTCGGTTAAATGCCAGTGTTGGCACTGTTCTCCTCCCGCACCATGTTGAGACCAGTGTTAGGGATCTAAAAGACTGCCACAAGGATATCAAGCATATCCTCGAGGCCCAGTGTCATATGTCCTCCAGGTGGATACGTTTACTCGTCCCCCTCGTGGTCATCGCCATCTGCCCTTTCGGGTTGCGAAGATTACCTTTGATGGTAGGATCCTTCCACCCTCTATCATCCTTGCTGGTGCCAGATGCTCCGTTCAGGAGTATATTCCATCTCCTCTGCTCTGCAATAAGTGCTGGAGGTTTGGGCATGGTGTCCTCAAATGCTCTAGTCCTGTCTCTGTCCCATTTGTGGAGGCCCACCCTACCTTCATTTGTGGTGAGGCCCACCCTACCTTCTCCCGCACGTGTATACGTTATAAACTTGAGGCGGCTGTCCTCAACTTGAAGCACCAGGACCGTTTGTCTTTTCCAGAGGCTCGGCGCCAAGTTCATCGTCTCCCCTCTTTCGCTGGTGTCTCCTATGCTCGTGTGGTGCACTCTTCCTCTCCTCGTCCTTCCCACCTTCCTCAGTCTCTCAACCGTTTCCAAGCCTTAGACCCGGACACGCCCACCACCACCTCCCCTGTTTCTCTCCGTTCTGTTCCAGAGGGTCCCCCTCCTGGTTCTCTGTCTAGGGTTTCCCTTCTCTCTACCCAGTCTGTTATGTCTCCTGTGCCTTCTTTCTCCTCTCCCTCTGGTCCTCCTTCCCGTCCTTCTCCGTCTCTTGGCTCTCCACGCCGCCTGACTGTGCGGGCCGATGTCCATCGCTCTCCCGAAGAAAATGTTGTTTGCTCTCGCTCTTCTTCTCCTATCGAGACGCTGGAGTCTGTTGCCCAGTACATTGCTGCTGGGACACCTGTCTCTTTTGAGTTGGGAGCGGAAACCTGGCTCCTCTCCTTCCTTCCTCCCTCCCCGGTAGGTAAGAAGGCTTCACTTTCTTCTTCGCCCCCTATTTCTGATTCTATCGTTCCTCCCGCTTCGGTGGTGGAGCCCCCTGTTCCTACCGTGGAGGTTTCTTTAGCCCCCGGTTCCGTCTCGGTTTCTGTCCTTGCTGAGGTGCGCTCCCCTCTTTCTGCCCCTTCTCCTCCTCCTCTTCCTTCTCCTCCTCTAGACCCTGCTCATCCACCTCTGGTCTGTCCTCCCGCTTCTTTCCCCTCCTTCTTTACTCAGTTTACCCATGCCCCCTAACCCTGATCCTGACCCTGTGCTTCTTTAGCATGCTGTGTTCCTTTTTCACCTTTGTTTCTTCTTTGCTCTCTGCTACTATCCTTTCTCTTTTTGCTGATGTCTATTCTTCAATGGAACATCTGTGGATTTTACGCCAATTTACTTTACCTCCAACTTCTAATTTCACAGTTTTCGCCCCTTTGTGTCTGTCTCCAGGAGCCGATGCTTGGTGCTCGCCCTGGTTGCTTCCGTGGCTATTCTTTTCTCTCTCTCTCCCTCCCCCCTTCCCCCCAGCTGTTGCTGGGGCCCATAACTCTTCTGCTCTCTTGATTCGCTCAGATGTTCCCTTCGTCCCCTTACATTTTTCCTCGCCTCTCCACTGTTCTGCTGCCCGTGTCTTTGTGCGTAAATGGTACACGGTTTGTTCCATTTATCTCCCCCCCACTGTCCCACTTTCTTTTCCTGATCTTAAACACCTCCTAGACTCCTTGCCGGAGCCTGTGCTCCTGCTGGGTGATTTCAATTGTTGTCATGCCCTTTGGGGTGATGTGGTGACAAACACCCAGGGTCGCCTCCTTGAACCTTTCATCCTCTCTTTTTCTCTGTCCCTTCTCAATTCTGGTGAGCCCACTCATTTGGACTCCACGGACTCGCTCCCTTTCCTGTCTCGATCTTTCTCTGTGCTCATCATCCCTTTCCCTAGATTTCGGGTGGCGGGTCCTTGATGACCTCCATGGACGTGACCATTTTCCTATCCTTGTTACTTTTTTCTCTTTTCACTCTCCTCTCTCCTTCCCTAGGTGGCAGTTTGCCGAGGCTGACTGGCGCCTCTTTACTCTCCGTGCTACTATTTCCGACCTCTCCGTTCTGCCTCTCCCTCGCGCCCTCCTTTTTCATGACACTGTCTTTGATGCTGCCCTCCGCTCTATTCCTCGCTCTTCCTCTCTGGGTAACGTGGAAGTGCGTTCCCTGGTGGAATGTGAACTGTGCTCGGGCTGTCCGCTGTAAGGGTGCAGCCTGGAAGAAACGCCGGCAGACGGCTGATTCTTTTGTTTTGTATCGGAAGGCTAGTGCGGTGGCCCGTAGGACCATCCATACAGTTAAACGTGAGAGTTGGAAATCTTATGTTTCCACCATTACGTCCAATACTTCTCTGCTGCAGATCTGGAAGAAGATCTAAAAGATTGCGGGTAAGTTCGTTCCTGATGTCTTGCTGGTTATCCACCTCCGTGGTAATCTTGTGGCGGACCCAGTGCAGGTCGCGACCGAACTGGGTTCCCACTTTTCTACTGTTAGCTCTGGTTCTTATCTTCCTCAATCCTTCCTTTTTTGTAAGCCTGTTCTTGAATCTCATCCCTTAGATTTCCACACTCATCTCCGTCTTCCCTATAACAATCCTTTCTCTCTTTCTGAACTTCAGTCTGCCCTGGCCCTCTGCGGATCTACGGCAGTGGGCTCGCATGACGTTCATCATGAGATGCTTCGCCATCTCCCTCCGTGCACGTCTCAGTCCTTACCGAGTCTGTATAACCAGGTCTGGGAGTCGCCGTCAGTCCCTGAGGACTGGCTCAATGCCGTTGTACTCCCTATTCGGAAACCAGGGTCTCTCAGTACTTCCCCCACAGACTTCCGCCCTATTTTCCCTCACGAGTTGTGTCTGCAAACTCTTTGAGTGTATGGTAAATGTTCATCTGATGTGGTTCTTGGAACACCATCACCACCTCTCTCCTTCTCAATTTGGTTTTTGCAAGTGCCGCAGCATGACTAATGTCCTGGTGAACTTGGAGGTCTATATTCGTACTGCTCTTGCTGCGAAGACCTCTGTTGTTGCTGTCCTTTTTTACCTAGAAAAGGCTTATGACACGGCTTGGAGATAACATATTCTGTCCCATCTTCGTTCTTTTGGCCTTCATAGTAATCTCTCCCTCTCTTCCTCCAAAGCTTCCTCTCTCGTCGTTCCTTTAGAGTCTGGCTTGGTGCCACTCTCTCTGCCTCTTTTCAGCAGAACGAAGGTGTGCCCCAAGGTAGTGTTCTGAGCACTACTCTCTTTCTGGTTGCCCTCAATGGTCTTCTTTCCTCCCTTCCTTCTGGCATCTTCTCCGCTCTTTATGTTGACGACCTTACTTTTTGCTGTCAAGGTGATGATTCGCCTCTCCTTCAACGGCGGCTTCAACTTGCGATTGATGCCGTGTCTTCTTGGGCCACCAATCATGGCTTCAAGTTCTCTACAACCAAAACTTGCGCTATGACTTTTACTCGGAAGTGAGTCGTTCTTCATCCCTCTTTGTCGCTTTATGGTCATCCCCTTGTGTACAAAGATTCCGCAAAGCTTTTGGGGTTATTCTTTGAGACTCGTTTGTCCTGGTCGCCCCATATCTCTTACCTCTGAGTTGAATGCTCTAAGGCCCTTAACCTCCTTAAGGTTTTGTCCCATACTTCTTGGGGTGCGGATAGGCGTACGCTCCTCTATTTGCACTCCTCTCTCGTCCTGTCTAAACTTGATTATGGTTGCCCTGCATACTCTTCTGCTTCTCTTTCTACTCTTCGCCATCTTGATCCTTTGCACCATACTGGGTTGCACCTCGGCTCTGGTGCCTTTTGTTCCACTCCTACCTTCAGTTTGTATGTTGACACTGGCTTCCTCTCTCTCCAGGTCTGCCGTGATCGCCACTGTCTTCGCTATCTTGCGCGATCCTTACAGCATCCTCACTCTCGCCTCTGTCGTGCTTTGATTTTTACCCCTCCTGTGGTTCCTGTTCCTCTTCACCACTTTCCTCTTTCTGTCCATTTGTCTCGCTTACAAGATTCTCTTTCGGTTCGTCTTGCCAGTGTTTCTCCTCGTATTGTTCCGTCCTTGCTCCCGTGGAGAGTCCCCCTTCTCAAATTTTGTACTTCCCTGACCTGCATCACTAAAGTTTTTACCCCTCCTACGGTCCTGAAACGCCTTTTCCTTGAGCACTTTTCTTCACACTCCCTTTCTGTTTCCATCTTCACCGATGAGTCTAAGTCCGCTGACGGTGTGGGCTACTCTGTTATTTTTCCTGACCATACTTATATGTGCAGGCGATGAGTCACAATAACGTGGCTAAAGTATGTTGACCAGACCACACACTAGAAGGTGAAGGGACGACGACGTTTCGGTCTGTCCTGGACCATTCTCAAGTCGATTGTCTTGAAAATGGTCCAGGATGGACCAAAACGTCGTTGTCCCTTCACCTTCTAGTGTGTGGTCTGGTCAACATACTTATATGTAGCCTCCCTCCGGAGGCAGCAGAACTTTATGCTAATTTCTATGCTCTTCGTCTCCTGCTTTCTCGCTGTCAATCCTCCTTTGTGGTGGTAGTTGACTCGTAGTACCCTCATGGCTTTGGGGTCCTTTAATCCGGTCCATCCAGTGGTCATTGAGATTCAACATTGGCTGTTTCTTATCTCCAGTAAATTTAAGTGTGTAGAGTTTTGCTGGGTTTCCAGCCATATTGGCGTCTCTTTAAATGAGAGTGCGGATGCTGCCGCTAAGGAAGCCATCCGCACTTGTACCATCTCCTGTAAAGGTATTCCGTATTCCGACTTTTACCCAGTTATTCATTCCTCCATCCTTGCCCGTTGGCAGGGTTGTTGGTCTTTTGTTATTGGTAACAAACTGCGTACTCTTAAGGGTTGTGTGTCCCTGTGGCCTTCCTTCCTACCACTGTAACTGGCGGTGGGAAACAGCTTTGGCCAGGTTACATATTGGCCATACCCGTTTAACTCAAGGTCACTTAATGGAGGGCTGCCCGGCTCCTTATTGTCCAAATTGCATTGTTCCTCTTACAGTCGTGCACATTCTTGTTGAATGTCCTGACTTCCAGGACGAGCGTGTGTCATCGGATACTTTTGATATCATTTGCCTTATGCGCTTCTGTTCTCGTATTGGCATCCAAATTCAAAAATTCAAATTCAAATGTTTATTCAGGTAAAGTACATACATACAAGGGGAGATACAAATATTGATGAATTTATAGATAGAGCTAGTACATACAATGCCTAAAGCCACTATTACGCAAAGTGTTTCGGGCAGGAAAAACACTAAAGTCTAAAACTTAATACTAATTGAGATTAAAGTATAAAATGTGTTGAGAAAATATACAAATAAAAAAGGGAGGAACATGGCAAAAAAACAGCAAAAATACAATTTGGTCGACAAAGAGCATTGTTTAAAAATAGCAGACATGGGTTGACATTATAGGGGTAAGGTAGGTTACAGGGAGTTAATTAGGTAGTGCTTAGTTTTTATCTTACAGGTTGAGAGAGGTACAGTCTTTAACATGATTGGGAAGGTCATTCCACATTCTGGGTCCCTTGATTTGTAGAGCATTTCTAGTTTGATTAAGTCGTACTCTTGGAATATCAAAAAGGTATTTGTTTCTGGTGTGGTGCTCATGGGTTCTGTTACAACCTTCAATGAAACTTTTAAGGTCAGGATTGGCATTACAGTTCAGCATTTTATACATATATAATACACATGAGAGGATGTGCAGCGACTTAATATCTAACATATTCAGAGATTTGAGTAGGGGTACCAAGTGATTATCCTTGGTGATGTCTAGCGCCCTCTGATTTTTCCGCACTTTTGGTTCTGCTACATAGCCTTCCCGGTTTGGTGCCTACTTTTGATAATTACTTACTTATCTTCCTCCGTCTTAGTCCTCCTCATTTTCTTTGCATCGGCAAACAATAAGAACGATTCTATACCCCTCTAGGAGATCATTTACATATATCAAACAATATAGGTCCAAGGACTGAACCCTGTGGGGCTCCACTGGTGACACTTTGCCAATCTGAGACTTCACCTCTCACAGTGACTCACGGTATTATGTTGCTTAGGTACTCCAATGGAGTACCGTACCTTTCACTCCTGCCTGCATCTCCAGCTTTTGCACTAGTCTCTTGTGTGGTACTGTGTCAAAGGCTTTCTGACAATCCAAAAATATGCAGTCTGCCCACCCGTCTCTTTCTTGCCTGGTCATAGAATTCAATTAATCCTGTGAGGCATGACTTGCCATCCCTGAACCCATGCTGATGTTGTGTTACAAAGTTCTCTTGCTCCAGATGTTCCACTAGCTTTTTTGCGCAATCTTCTCCATCAACTTGCATGGTATGCAAGTAAGGGACACTGGTCTGTCTATTCCCCCTTCTTGTATATCGGGACTACATTAGCCGTCTTCCATATTTTTGGCAGTTCACCTGTTTCCAGTGATTTGTTGTACACTATGGAGAGTCGCATACACTGCTTCTGAACCATCCTTTAGTATCCATGGCGAGATTCCATCCAGGCCTATAGCCTTTATCACATCCAATTCTAGCAAAAGCTTCCTTACATCCCTATTGGTAATCCCAAATTCTTCTAGTGGTTCCTGGTTAACTATTCCCTCTCTTATATCTGGAACGTCTACTTGCTCTAATGTGAAGACCTCCTGGAATTTCTTATTCAGTTCCTCACACACTTCTTGTCGTTTGTAGTGAAACAATCTGCCCCTATCCTCAGTTTCATTACCTGTTCCTTCACTGTTGTTTTTTTCTCCTGATGTGGCTGTGCAGAATTTAGGTTGTTTATGCCTTGCTTGCTATGTCATTTTCGTATTGCCCTTCTGCTTTTCTTCTCACCCTGACGTATTCATTCCTGGCACTGTTATCTTTCTCTGCTCTCAAATGTCTTGTTATTTCTATAGTTTCTCCATTTCCTTGTAGTTTGTTGCTTTGCTAGCTTACAGCTCTGATTAACCCCTCAACTGTGCAACGCACCTGCAGGCCCTCGACCTAGGGGGGGGATATGTTTGTTGACCAGACCACACACTAGAAGGTAAAGGGACGACGACGTTTCGGACCGTCCTGGTGATGAGGAATGATTGATTGATGAAGATTAAGCCACCCAAAAGGTGGCACGGGCATGAATAGCCCGTAAGTGGTGGCCCTTTTGAGCCATTACCAGTATCGAGAGCTGATACTGGAGATCTGTGGAGGTGCGAATGCACCCTGCGTGACGGGAGATGTCTCCCCGTGGACAAGAGAGATTGATGAAGATTAAGCCACCCAAAAGGTGGCACGGGCATGATTAGCCCGTAAGTGGTGGCCCTTTTGAGCCATTACCAGTATCAAAAGATGATACTGGAGATCTGTGGAGGTGATGAGGAAGTAGATGCAGGCAATAAATAGGCAAGAGAGAGGTGAGGAGCAAGGTAGGTGTAGTAGAAGGGATAGTAGTAGGAATAAGAACTGCAGAGGCCTATTGGCCCATACGAGGCAGCTCCTATTATAACCACCGAATGAGAAGGAGATAGTAATAGGAATAAGAAGAGGATAGTAAGGGAACGTAAGAGAAAACAATGAGCAGAAAAAGAGAGAAGAGGAAAGAGAAAGAAAGATAAATGGAAGGGGTAAGCTTATGTTAGGTCACGTTTGTTAGAAAGATTAGAGCTTTTGAGTATATACTGTGAAAGGGAAGAGTCCACAGCAACAAAGCCAGGACTCAAGTTCATGTTGGGTACATTGTGTATTAGAGCCGATTCAACAAGACGGCGTTTGTGTAGAGTAGAGGCAGGAAAGATTATTTTGGAGGAAGACCAATCAATAGGATGATTAAATCAATAGGACCAATCAATAGTCTCCGTGGTGTAGTGGTAAGACACTCGCCTGGCGTTCCGCGAGCGCTATGTCATGGGTTCGTATCCTGGCCGGGGAGGATTTACTGGGCGCAATTCCTTAACTGTAGCCTCTGTTTAACGCAACAGTAAAATGTGTACTTGGATGAAAAAACGATTCTTCGCGGCTGGGGTTCGTATTCCAGGGACCTGCCCGAAACGCTACGCGTACTAGTGGCTGTACAAGAATGTTACAACTCTTGTATATATCTCAAAAAAAAAAAAAAATAGGACGTTCCATTCAAAACTGGCTTGCGGGTACGAAATGGATGCCTGGGGGCCCCCATTGATCGTCCACCATCTTGAAAAAAAATTCCAGCACAGCCCCGCGGCCGTGGGGAGCCTCAGTTTCAAAGCAGCAACCATGTCTGACGCATCGTCTACGAGCTCCCGTGGTCATGGAAAACTCCTCTCTGAGGAAGAGATACGCGGCATTTTGTATAATGATGGTGCTATGGATGATGACTTAGACTATGATCCAGAGAAAGACCTTACACAGAGGTCTGATACGAGTGTTGGAGAAACTGAGGTGGATGATGAGGCGAGCGTGTTGTTGTTGTTGATTTAGGGGCGACGACGATCGTGGGATTGGATGCGCCCCGGCGTACCCGTGATGGGTTAATCGCGAAGCCAGGAAAGGTGGAACGCCAAGCCAAATCGCGAAACGAGTGACGCCAAACACTATAAACTAATATGCCATACGGCAAATAAACGCGCACAGTCAGGCAGATGATTGGGGAGCCCCAGGAGTCCCTCAGGATGACAAGCACCGGCCCTCTCCACACAGAGAACACCAGGTAGCAAAACCAAAACCCTAACTAAAACGCAAAAGTCATCCAGTGTCCTCCGGCAGAGCAGAAGCCGGCCGCCCACCACAACTGATGGCACACCAGAAACCCATCAAGACCCACCAACCCCCGGCACCTCTTGGCCAAGCCGGCCCCCGAACACCGTCACCCCAACGGGAGAACCAGCCAGAACACGCCAAAAAAAAAATGATCAACATTCCCGTGACCCAAGGCGATATGTGTGCCAGGCGTCGTACAATCGGACCGTTGAAGAGGGATGCCAAACGGCAGTAGCAAAGCCAAAACGCGAAAACAGGACGTGATCCGGCGGCTCCCAGGCGGAGGAGGTATCCAGACGTCCGTTCGGCGTCAAGGTTGAACCAGGAGTTGAGGCGAGCGTGTATTGTACACGCGCCTCGCCCAGCCTGGGTCAACACCGTTATCATCACCACCACCATGTATGTCCCCAGACGCATGTTTATTCACTAACAGTACATGCGATGAATCTTTCCCGGGCTTCAGTGACATAGGCTCCGATATGAGTAGTGTGGACGACCCGAGTATGACCAGCGAGGGTGTTTCCAGGTGGGGTTTTGCTGCCTCACCAACACGTCGCGGCAGGCGGCAGCGTGTCTCGCAGCAACAGGACAATGACGACAGTGGCCCCTCTACATCACGTGTTCGTGGTAGGCCTACATTACGTAGATCTGCCTCATCGCCTACCATACCCTCACGCAGCTCCAACACCAAACGACGTAGCCGTGTTTTTGGTGCTCGTAGTGGTGTTGGTGCTAAAACCAAACCCCCGGGTACACTTGTGTGGGAGGATTGTGCCACATTTGTTCCACAAATACCAACATTTGATGCTACCAATGTTGGTGTTACACCATTATTCCCATATACAGGGAATAGGTTATAGGTTATCTTGAGATGATTTCGGGGCTTTTTAGTGTCCCTGCGGCCCGGTCCTTGACCAGGCCTCCACCCCCAGGAAGCAGCCCGTGACAGCTGACTAACACCCAGGTACCTATTTTACTGCTAGGTAACAGGGACATAGAGTGAAAGAAACTCTGCCCATCGTTTCTCGCCGGCGCCCAGGATCGAACCAAGGACCACAGGATCACATGTCCATTGTGCTGTCCACTCGGCCGGCCGGCTCCCTAGGTACTCACCTATTTGTGCTTGCAGGACTGAGCATTGGCTCTTGGATCCCGCCTTTCCAGCCATCGGTTGCTTACATCAATAATGTGTGTGTGTCAGTCAGCACGCGAGCGCACACAAATTGGCACTGTGCCAATTCTTCAGGAGGCGGTTTCTATGTTTTTCACCTCTAGTCTTGCGTGCCGGCATGCCGTTCTAACTCTATCATTGGATTCAGTTTGGGGCCCCTGGCTTTTCGATCTTCTCCGTTTTGTCCACTGTTGTTCCCGGAGGACTGTGCTACTCAGTTTCTGCCAGTGTTTTCTGCAAGTTCCCGGCCTATTTCGGACTTGTTGGTGCTCCCAGGGGGTGGCCCCCGGCCCTTCAGGAAAGGTCGTGCCAGGACTCGGGCCACTTTTGATTGGGGTAGGTCTCTGGTGCCAGTTTCTGTGTCTGTGGATTCCTCATTGCCTTCTTTATATGGTCGGCGCAGTGTTCGCTCTATACGGGTGTCGGCATCTCAGGGTTTGTGTCAGCCCTTTCACAGGTCGCCCCGTTAATGGGGCGATGAGGGTGAGGCGGGTTCGTTTTGCTCACACCTGGTCCCACAACTTGTGGGCTTTTCGGGTCGTTTCTTGATCCCTTTGGTGGCATTGGGCGGTTCTTTCTTCCTTCGGGTGGGGGGGGAGGCAGGTCTCTTTCCCCATACATCAGTCTGGTCATCTTGAGGTGGGTGCATGGGAAATAGACTTAAAGGTTCCAGAAGATGGAGGAAATGTCAGCACTGTGGAGAAATGCCCGACAGACCACCGGAACATTATCTAACACAGTGCACAGTTACAAACTCAATAAGATTTCAACTTAGATTCAACAGAGCAGAAGCTGTTAAACACATTGGGCAAAAGCTTACTGAAGCAACCATACGAGTCATAAATGCTCACATTCCGCCTAAGCAAAGCAGAAATAAGCAACACTCAGTGGGCCAGCCAGAGGCTTAGGGCCCGCGCCGGAAATTCCCTGCAAAAACAAAACAAAACAAAAATCTCGGGTGGGTTTGCTTGGGCGTGGTCAAACCACCTCGTCTCTCAGATGGGTCTCCCGCCTGTTTCCAGTTCCGAAAAGGGGCTGTGCAGATCTCCAACACATTCTGGACTTGTCTCATCTGAACCGGTTGATTCCTAGTCCCCTCCTTTCGGATGACCATGTTGCCCAGGTCTGGCTCATTCTCGATCTGGGCAATTGCATGATTTCACTGGACCTCAAGGACACGTATTGTCACGTCTGTATCCATCTGGGGTTTAGGGATTGGTTAAGTTTTGTGGTGGGGCGACAGGCATGCCGCTTTCGATGTCTCTCATTCGGTTTAAATCTGTCACCTCACGTTTTTAGGCGCTTGACTTCTGTCGTGGTGGCTCGTCTGCGTCTGGTAAGTCTTTGGATCTTGGCCTACCTCAAGGGCTAATTGGTATGGGTTCCCAGCAAATCTGCTTGTCTGCTAGCCAGGAATCTGGCTTTTTCCCAACTTGCAGGGTTCAGGTTCCTGGTTAGGTGGGGCTAAGGGTGTCACGTGTTTTAGTTGGAGTGGGCCAGTTTCGGAACCAGTGGCCTGGCCGCTTCCACTTCCTAGTCCGGTTCTTTATCTTGTCGGCTCTGTGCTCTCCTTTGGATTTTTAGTGCGAGGGGTTAGTGTAAGCCCCCTTTTCACAGTTCGCCTCTATGGGGGCAGTGAGGAGTGGGGGTAGGTTCATGAGGTTTTCCAGTTCCTGTCCCACAGTTTATGGGCTTTTCAGTTCAATTTATGTGATCGGCGGTGGAGTTAGTCCCTCTTTTCTGGGGGGAAGCCCCGTCGGCTCCCCGGAGCTATACAGGCTGATATGCTAATGTCTCTTTCTTTGACTTTGGCATCAGTCATGTGTACGGAGTTCTGTGGGCCTACTGGGAACCACGAGCCAGAACCTGCCCCCCCCCCTCAGAGAGGAAGGGGGGCAATGCACTATAGAAACCTCCGTGTGGTTGGAAGCATTCTATGTCTGTCATCGATCGGGTCGGGCACCCAGAAAGGTAAGCTTCCCAAAACAAACCCCTATTCTGGTTAAAATTGCTACCTAACGCCGAACTAGTGGATAGAACTCCCCAAAAAGAAGCATGACGTCACACGTCACCGCGCCGCTCTCTGCGCTGTTCCCCCCGCCATGGGAGGAGAAAGGGGGAGCCCCAGACCCCCACGCCGGCGATCCACACCTCAGTTCTTCAGCTGATGCTAAAGGCACCGGTTGTATGCTCCGGCTCCAGTGGTTGATTCAGCACTGTACCTAGAGTGTGGTGTCTGTCTTCTACGTGGTGTGTGAGCCGGGAGTGAGTCTCCAGTACTCGGGCTGCATGGGCTTGGGGTTACCTTCCCTAGGTGCCCTGTAAGTACCGCCCTTGGGGCTTGGGGCCACCTTCCACAAGTTCCTTGGGTCCTGCTTGGTCCTGTCCTCCTTGGGTCACTCCCTGCAGTACCTTAAGTCTTACCTTACTGACAGGCTCCAGTATGTTTCTGTGAATAATTCAATTTCTCCCACCCTACCTATCAACATTGGTGTTCCCCTGGGCAGCATACTTGGCCCTCTCCTCTTTCTCATCTACATTAATGACCTTCCAAATGCCTCCCAACATCTCAAACCAATTCTATTTGCTGACGACACGACCTTCATTTACTCCAGTCCTGACCCCCCTTGCTCTAAATGCCACAGTAAATACTGAGCTAAATAAAGTCCATCTTTGGCTAACTGCCAACAAACTCACCCTCAATATTGACAAAACTTTCTATATTTTGTTTGGCAATAAATCCTCAAATCAAATAAATCTCAGGATTAACAATACCCAAATTTGTAACAAAGTAGATGGCAATTCCTTGGCGTTCTCATTGACCGCAAGCTGAATTTCCAGGGACACATTCTAAATATATAAAAAAAAAAGTTTCAAAAACTGTGGCATTCTTTCTAAGATCAGATATTATGTACCTGCCCTGCCCTGGTGACACTCTATTATTCTCTCATCTAGCCTTATCTCAACAATGGTATTTGTGCTTGGGGTTCTACTACCCAAAATCATTTACGTCCTCTAATTACTCACAGGAGGAGTGCGAAAAGATACGTGAAATTTAGAGGGACACACTTCTATAACCAATGTTCCAGCGATGTGTAAATATTTCCATTCAAAATGATCTGCTGACAGGAAATTTTAGCCAAATCTCCCCAGTTTGCTAGCTGTAGGTAGTAACTGAGGTGATTGTAACCTATCCACCCCGCTGCCCACTGGATGGGAGGCGGTGTGCAGGCCAAACATAAATTTTTGACACTCAGCTCTCCACATATGTCAGTTGCTTATATTAGAACCTTGACCGTGAGAGTCGATCGCGAACCCATTGTTGAATGTGACGACTTATATTGAATTTTGTAACTAGCTCATCAAGATTGTAACTTGCTTGCTAACATGAATTGTGGGGGCTCAGTCCTGAGCCCATTATGTGCCTCTGTAACCCTTCCACTACCCCGCCCACAAGATGGGTTATGGGGTGCATAATAAATGAACTAAACTAAACTGATGATGGGAGATTCGTGCGGTTCGCTAGATTCTCATGTTGAAGACTCAAGATGATAGCAGTTTGAGACTCAAAGGACTAGGGCACAACTTTTGAAAACCACTGATTCTTGGTCCAGTTAAGGAATTCCGGCGAGGGACCGGAAGCTCGCTTGAATTGCGTAAACTGGGATGGTAGCATGTTAATGAGGAGAGGATTGAGAGGGATTACCGCTCCCTGGCTCAATTGGGTGGAGGGGAGAGCAGCACCTCCGCCGCGGACCCCAGAGCTTCCAAACGGAGAAACACGAAGGCTGGTAGAGTTGACCGGGATGGATGCCTTGTTAGGGGGTTGGTTGCTCTTATTTCCCTGCGCAGTCCAGCTTTTTAGGAGATATAATTGGTTGAGAATGGACCTGGGGTATTTGTTGTGAAGAAACTTGCGTCAGGCAGCGCTGGTGGCGAGCAGAGGCGGGCAGCAGGCACAGGTACTCACAGCAGGAAAAGTTTGTTTTGAATTTTGTTTGAGATGGAATGAGTTGATTTGGTTGGTTAATGTCGATGAGTTATGGCATGCTTGGACTCCATGTACTTGGCTGCCTGTGGGTGGTGGTCTACATCACCTGGGCGGTAGTTTTGAGGGCTGAAATACCGCTTAGGGTGAGGAGCGTAGCGTGCACTCAACCTAACAAGAGAGTGTCTAACCCTCTAAAATATGAACCGAAGCCCAAACAAAGGAAGAAACACTCCTTTGTTCAAAGAACAAAGAACCCAAATAAGGAAGTGCCAGAAGAAGCACGGAAGGGCCAAACCAAAACCCACAACCAGACCCCAACACGCAACCAAAGTATGAAAACTGCAGCAAAACGTCACCACATAACACCCCAGGACACAGGAACATGTACCACATATTAGGCACCTCCACCTTTGCACCTTGGAACATGTGGAGGTGGGTGCCCCGCAACTCATGCCCCCATGGGTAGGACATGCATAGGAGGGACTGGATGGGCATAGCAATGAAGCCGCCCCGCCTAAAGGGCCAAGGGGCCTCCCTGCAGTCACCTGTACGTGGTTCCTGACGTTTCGATTCGGGAGGGTAGGAACAAGAGCTGCCACGTATGGGCAATAGGCCTGCTGTACGCACCCCTATTTGTATATTCCACATTCTCCGGGTATGTATTCCCATTCGTACCCCTAAAAAACGAACCAGCACCTGGACAAAGGAGACTCACCAGACCACATAAACTCACCTGCAGAACATAGGCACGGAAGGGTCCTGACAATTTACTAGGTTGGTGCCGCCGGAGGTGGCTAGGTATTCGTGCACCGCAGCCGAGGAAAACCGAGAGTGCCACCACCCGCCGGAGAGCAGGCCAGAGCCGCACATGCATGAGAAAAGGTGGCGAGAGGCAAAGGAGGCGCCCTCCACCCAAAACGCAGGGAAAACCAGGCGTCCTCTCCATAGCGGCACTCCAGAACACCCCCCCAAGAGCAACGGGGCATGACTGGAGAATAAGAATCAGCAAGAGCAAAGCACTCGACGAGAAAGGACAGACGAACACCAGCACTTGTGCACACTGCCCGAACCAAAACAAACTCACAGCGCATGCGCAGGACGCGCAAGAAAAGTAGCCCAACAGTTTGTATCCCTAGTGATTCGCTTAAGAGAAGAAACGCCCACGCACGGGAAACAGGGAACAAAAGCCAAAAAGGAGTAAGCAACAACACACATAGCCGGCTCATTATGGAAACCAATGAACCGAATTGGAACCCAACTGGGCTACAAGTAGACCAACCGGACTACAAGTAGCCCAACCTGGCCACAATCAGCCAACCTGGCATTTCCCCGGAACCAGAGGTAGGAAGGAAAACGAGCAGTGCCGAGACACAGCACGGAGAGAAGAGATAAGAACAAAAGAACGAGACAGGGCCGAAAACCAAGAAGAAGCCCGGATGAGGACCAACAAGCCCTAGAAAGGACCGGAGGGAAGCCTCACCGAAAGACAACAGACAATCCAATAATACGGGAAGAAGCGAAAACATTCCCGAACCCTCGAGAACACAAGCCAAGCACAAATGGACGAAATCAGTAGAAAGCCCAGTCCATCCAAGAACCCAAAAAGGGGTCATGCAGAGCACCAAGAAGAGGGGAACATGACGGAGAAGTCCCAGTCCCAAGAAAAAGGGGTGAATAATGGAGAAGAGCACCCTGAAATTGCACCCACCGACAGAACAGAACCAACGGGCATAAGGGACAAGGACCCGAGCCCAGGGAGGGGCTGACGTCCTAACAACTCATGCGGAGAGTGGGGAAGGAAAACCCCCACTCCGTGCAACCGCAAGTCCACCCACGAGGGTAGAAAAAACCCGGCGAGGTCCAACGGGGCCTAGGGCCCCCAAGTCTCAGCCCTCCCCAGCCCACACGGCCTGGCCCCGGGGGCCGAGCCGTCCCCCTCCAAGCCCAGTCTGCACAAGAAAAATAACCGGGACAGCCGTGAAAGGCACAAGGAATGGGAGCCCACTGGCAGACTCATACACCACGGCTGGAGGACCAGGCTTCGAATGCCCCCGTCGCTACCCCGGAAGGGAATTCCCAGAGACCCAACCGAGTTCCCCCTTAAACCATGGAAGCTCCACCCACGGACCCCCGAACCCCAGACGGTAAGGACCCGGATGTTAGGGAGGAAGGTGAGAGGGGGGTGGGGACCCGACAAGACCACCAACCAAAACGGGGCAGCCTCAAGGGGCTTCCGGAGAGCAAAGAACCTAGTGCGTTGCCACTGAAACTCAACATGCAATGCCCGTGCTGCCTGCTCCCGCATAGTCAGCATAAGATTGGGTAACCAAGTCACAAACATGCAACAAAACTCGCAGGACTCCGGGCAGAAGGTGTCACCGACCCCACAGACAGCAGACGGAGGTAAAACAGTGAAAGTCACCCTTAGACAAGGGGACAGAGCAACCCCTCGAACTCGCTCAAGGCGAGTGGGGACTCAGGGGCCACATCTATTGAGCCCACCACGCTCCCCCCTAGGGGGTTGCAGGTCCCGAGCATTTACTATGAAGGACTCACGCTCGGGGTATCACCGGCAGCAAGGTACTGATAATCGAGCAACCCATGTCTACCAACAACTTTCTAAGAACTGACCCCCCAGGATGTGTCACACTCACGGGGAACCTAGCAGGGAAAAACCACCTGAAGAAGGAAGAGAACTCAGGACACAGGGGGAACAGAACCAAGGCAGACCCCCCCCACCAGGTAGACAAACAAAAAAGAAAAGAAACTGCTGCAAGAGTACAGCGTACCAAGGCGGACACAGAGCTGGCCGCTATGATTGGTGAAAACATGCTGTGCAGTACCCTGCGCCCATACCAGTGCAAACTACCCCCTTACCCTAAGGCGAACAGGGACACAGAACCCCCTATCACACAAAGGGCGGCCGAAAACCAAGCAGTAACGGCCTAGCAGAAGACAAAATACAACAAATACAAATACAATATTTAGTTCAGGTAAAGTACATACATTCAAGGTAAGATACAAAGTTGATGGATTTAGAGATCGAGCTAGTACATACAATGCCTAAGCCCTATTACGCAAAGCGTTTCGGGCAAGGAAAAACACTAAGACTAAAACTTAATACTAATTGAGAGTAAAGTATAAAGTATGTTGAGAAAAATAAGAAAAGAATGGAAAAAGGGGGGGGGGGAACATGGCAGAAAAAAAGCAAAATACAATTTGGTAACAAACAGCATTGTTTAAAATAGTAGAAATGGGTTGACATTTAGGGGTGAGGTAGGTTACATTGAGTTAATTAGGTGGTACTTAGTTTTTATCTTAAACTGGTGAGAGAGGTACAGTCTTTAACATAATTGGAAGGTCATTCCTACCATTCTGGGTCCCTTGATTTGTAAGCATTTCTAGTTTGACTAAGTCGTACTCTTGGTAATAATCAAACAGGTATTTGTTTCTGGTGTGGTGCTCTGGGATTTCTGTTACACCTTCTAGTGAACTTTTAAGGTCAGGACTTGAAGATTACAGCTCAGCATTTTACTAATATAAATACACATAGGAATGTGCAGTGACTAATATTAACATATTCAGAGATTTAAATAAGGTACCTGATATCTGTGATGTCTGGGGCCAGAGTTGATATTGTCCTAATACAGCTTTGTGT
>WNGS01009202.1:2799562-2811414 GCA_020271785.1 Procambarus virginalis
TATGTGCCATAGGGTGCCATTCCGATTCAAATGGCCCGCGGCTACACGGGGTTCACAGTAGCTTCCTCAGGGCTCTTGTAAACAGACGCAATTTAAAAAAAAAATCGTGGGCAATATTCTCAGGTGTGAGGGCACAGTACTGTTGGAGCAACCAAGGCTGGCGCACGCAGCATGAGCGATCAGCATTGCTGTTCAGCTTGTGACCACAGCATCACCGAAAAATGTCAAAATAAATATATAACTGTTATTATTTAGTGATGACAATATTACAGATGACCCGTGACTGTGATATAAATAACCAGGGTTGTGATAATAGCAGGATTGTTGTAATAATTAGCGCTGTGGGAGGAGTGATGCTGAGAGACTGAGGAAGACAGCATCGTTTACTGACTGTGGGCCACCTGTTATTGTTTACATCACCATACAGCTCAGTGGTTCTCTATGGTGAACACAAATGTAGATACTTATATATAAATGTGTGTATTAGTGTAATAACAGCAAAAGGATTATGCTGGGAGGAGCCATTTGGGTGACGGAGGTGACGTCGTCTGCACGATTTGTCAAGCTGTTTAGAGGGTGGCCACTATGCTCTTTGGGCGCACACAAGCTTAGGTGTACAGTTACAGTGCATAAAACATGTAGATATTTATATATAATATGTGTATAAGGGTAATAACACTGAAAACAGTATTGTTGGGGGAGAAAGTTTAGTGCGTGTGACCTTGAATGAGTGAGGGAGCCAGCCGCCAGCTGTGTATACCGACGACTCTTAGTGCCTGAACTAACTATATCAGCTTAGCTGTACAGTTGTGGTGAACAAATATATACATACTTATATATAACGTCTGTATATAGTGTAATAACACCACAAATGGTATTGTTGGGGAGAAAGTTTAGTGCGTGTGTTGAGGGAGTGGCAGCGAGTGGCTGGCTGGTGTGTGGCGGTAACTCCTCGTTGCTTTTCGACTCTCAATACCAACTTAGTGGTTCGTTATGGTGACCAAAATATGCAGATACTTATATATACCTGTGTATAGAGTGTAATAGCAGCAAAACTGTTTGTTTATTGTTTTATGAACATAATAATTGAATCACTAATATGCACACCATACTTTTGAGTATAGCGATTATTCACCACTTTTATTATATAAATATATTACAATACACACTATTGAATAATATTACTGCAAAAAAACTAAGAAAAAATCAATCGGAGACATTGAAACAATTAGGTAATAATATCTTTGTGGCAACTCCCATCTGTCAGCGCGGGTGACGCTGACCGGCCCTGGCGACCGCTCTGTCAACACCCACTTTTTGCCAGACTTCCTCGGTCAATTGCGCCCAAAATATGTGACCTACGATTTTTTTGCTATTTTTCCCGTGCTCAGGGGACACAAATTAACGTGTTTAGAAGACGAAAAAAATTTTTGGAATTTTTTTTTTCTTGCGCACAGGGGTGTAAATGTCCCCAGGACCCCTGAGCAGTGTAAGGGTTAATATATAGAGCTACTCCTCCATTTGACCTAGTTTCTCTATCACATCTATATAAATTGTAATTTGGAATCCAGACTTCACTATCCATGTAATCTTTCGTATGAGTTTCCGTGAATTCCCCAAATATTGAGTTTGACTCTAATAGGAGACCATTTATGAACTTGACTTTATTTCTTGATTTTGACTTTAGACCTTGTATGTTTGCAAATATGAATGATTGTCCATGTTGTGTGTCACTTCTGGATGGTTTGACTGAAGGCTTAATGTCCATTTGGAACCATCTGTGCTGAGGGCACTTTAGTTGGGTGGCAGTATTTGGGAGTTTTATGCAAGCACCATCGTAAAATGGTCAAGCCTCCACAAGCACAGCCCCCAGTCCGACCTGACCACCACTGAGAGCGAGGACGACAGCATCAGATGTGACTTAGGCTGGCATGAATATGTTGCCGAAGACTAACTAGGCAACATTACCTAGGATGAGCAGCAAAAGAGGCATACAAAAGAGCCAAGGAGCAGAGTCTAATGACTGTGCGAACACAGCCTAGCGTCTCCTGAGAGGGCCAAAGTAGAACACAGCCACCGCCTCCCGGAGCATGGGCACATACAGCTTAGGCAAAGCTGCAGATGCCAGCATTGCAGGCACCAAGACACCTGCACTCGACCTATACCTAGTATATGAACATCCTTACAAAGCCAGTCTGTTTAACGTTCCAGGTAGGCCATAAAATGAAGTACTGTCTCCATTCGATTATCGGACTATATGGGAAGGACCCCCAGCTGGATAATCTCGTGTTCTGTATAATGGTACTTTTTCACATCAGAGTCCATTTCCAACTATTTTTATACTACAAACATAGTCTGAATTGCCTTGCCATATATAATTATTAAATATTCAACTAGAAACTTCAACTTGCCTTGTTGTTGCTCGTCTTCTTGGTTGATGTCACCCATCTTGAAGTTGAAAATTCTTGACAATTTACGTAACCTATACTAACACAACACTAAAATTAACACTTAAAATGACTGTACAGTTCATTAACCACCGTGCTGCACCGAGTTTATTGTGAAATTCCCCCGGTGCGCATGAAATGGTGTTCCCAAAAAATTATTTTTTCTTTGTAAAATGATAAATTCCCTTCCCTGAACATGTCTATGTAAAAATAAATACCAAAATCCACTTACTTTGGCTGTGGGGACGTGGACAAGGTGCACTGTGACGTCATCAGGGCCTGGTCGCCCGTGCGTGAATCGCCCAGACACGGTCGCGCGGGCCATTCAAGCACCGGGTGTTGTCACATATATTTTCAATTATTTGTTTTATGTATTTCCAATGCGGTTTTATTTGTTTTTTTTTTTATCGTATATTATGCATATTTGTGTCCTGTACAATGTATACAGTAGAACGTTCATAATGTTCCATGGAACTGGGATACATATGTCAGTAATGTGTCCACAATAAATGTTTATTGTCGCAATATTACCTGTTAAAAATTCACAAAATTACAATATGTACAGTTTCACACACTATTTACACAGTAACACACTGTATTACACACTCAGTACTTAGGAAGTGAGTAATAATCAATGGTGCCCATGGTGCACAGCGCGACTTCGCTCTCGGTGCACCAGGTACAGATAAATTTGTTTCCTGTTCCTTCATTCTGTGTGCTTGCAAATAACGCACTCACGTACACCCTTGGCTTTAGTACTTGTAGGTTGTATGTAACCAAGCTTGTAAAGCATAAGGTAGTATTGAAAAGATTATAGGAAAAGATCAATTTGTAAGGTAATCTTGAAAAGATCACTTTGTATGGTCCTACACAGGAAGAGATTCAGCTAGCCTCAGAGAGTCTGTGTCAGTCAGCAAGAGATTCAGGTATTCTTGAAAATATCTATGGAAAACATCACCATGGAAGCCGCTAACACTGTTCATCTATGCTACTTGTATCAGATGCATCATCACTGAACGCAGAAAACGGTTCATCTATGTATTATCTAAATAAATTGGAGATAGCATAGGATTGCAAGGGTGACGCTTAGAGCTACAACTGGATATGCTCGCTGTATCGTCCTCATAGGTGCTGTATCACTTGCATCCAACCTTTGTGTTAGGTCCTTATTGCACCTGGCTTCACCAACAGAGCGTTATCTTTCAACTCCGCGTCTTTGGGAGTTTGGGAGCCAGAGGCGCGTGCGCCACCCATGGTTGCTCATTCAGTACTAACCCAGCCAGCAGCCCTAGGGCATTCTGGAATTTTTTCAAAGATGGCTGCCTCTCACTTGAGGTCCTAAGAGTCCATTTCGTACACAACCAACCTCGTACACATTTAGAATTGGTACAGAAAAATCAGAGTTTTCTCGGTTGGTGCAGTTTCCCGCTGACCGAGAATACTCGGTTGGTGCAGTTAAGTGGTTAAGTTGCTGAAAAGAACTGCACAAAAACACCTGAAAGTAAAAAAATTGTGTCTAGTGTGTGTAGGGGAATGAGGGAAGCCTTTCCAGACAGAAGAGAAAACCATCATTGAATGTAATGAATGCCATATTCTGGGCAAGCACCAGTGGCTCCCTGAAACTACCATCTCCAATGTAGGTGTCGGCTATTAGGTGCCAACAGTCGCAGAGTTCTGTGGCCTACAGAGGACTCGGCACCAGAACCTGGTCCCTCAGGCACAGGGAGCTGTCATTTATATAAAGTTATTCATATATACCACCAAGGGAAGCACCCAGAAAGTCAGCGAGACGAGACAAACCACAGCTGGCTGCTTCAGATACCTGCCGAGTTGAAAGCAACCCTAGAACCAGACCTTAAACCTCCTTAAACTAGTAAACTTCTAAAAAAAAAAAAAAAAAAGTTATAACCCAGCACCTGCTTGTTCATCCCCACCCCTCCCCATCATTTTTAGGGGAGTAGAGGGGGGGGGCAGGCCATAGCTCACAGGCCACTCTACCGTAAGATCGATGAATGGTGCAAGAACCCAACTCCCTAAGGTAGGGAGTTGGGTTCTTGCACCATGGTTGGGTTCTTGTCCCTTCCTTCCTGGTGTCCTGGCCCGGTGAAAGTCCCTTGACTGATGGCCCATCAGTCACCGGGACTTTCCCAGAAATTGGCGTTTCAATACATTCAAAGCTGGTTTTCTGGTGGGAGCCCCTTGTTGCTCCCCCGAAGCTAACTACCCACAGAGAAGGGAGCATTGCAGGTATCAAAATGAAGACCAAGATTGCTAGACAAGAAGGCCATCCCAAGGATATAAATGGGGTAATGAGGCCCAGGAACACTGCAGTTGTCCAAAAATCCCCGCACCCAAATCATCCAGGACAGGGATGTGAAGACTGAAAAAAGGCAAATCCCTGAACCCCCATTAGTGTAAAGACTGCAGGCAGGCAATCGAGGAAACACTGCAGACAACTTGACAATGGACGGGTACCAGCAACCAGAAAACGTTGAACCGAAGGCAACACCAACACTGAATGGAAGAGAAAAGAAGAATGGGAGTCCAAAGACTAAGCCAGCTCAGGCAGCACAAAGCAGGCTGTAGGAAACAAAAAAAATTAATAGCCTGTGAAACAGAACCAAGAAGTTGTTGACCCCCAAATGCAAACCACAGAGGCCTTTCCGGTGTTGCAAGAGCAAAGAACTCGAGGCGACAGAGGAAGCAAAAGATGCCGACCAAGAGAAGTTGAAAGAAAAAGCAAAGGAACTAGACAAAACTAAGGACAGCAAAGAGGGTGGTGAACCGCTTGAGAGTCGACTGGGCTGCAGAAACGGTGATCCCTGGAACCTCTACATAGTAGGTAAATAATGACACACACTGCCACCCCGAGGAAGACTGCACGTGGGACACCTTGACAAAAACTACTTGATTGCCAGGAGGATGGCAATGCACTCGCATCGGAACCACCAGATGCAAAGAGCAGAAGCAAAGATCGAACCAGCGAGATATGTCGCTGGACCGACCCTGTGGAAGGCGGAGCTGTGGAAAACGACCAGGTTGGGACACAAAGCAAGCAGCACCAACCCCTAAGCCGTACCTGCCACTAAGGAGCCAAAACAATCGCCTTTCCCTTGAAGGACTCCAACTGCACTAGGACCTGAAACACCTGGACTGGAGGAATGATGTACAGAAACCCACACCTCAACCTGTTCAGCTGAAAAGCATCTGCTGAGAGGGCC
Source organism: Procambarus virginalis (assembly GCA_020271785.1). NCBI lineage: Eukaryota > Metazoa > Arthropoda > Malacostraca > Decapoda > Cambaridae > Procambarus > Procambarus virginalis. The sequence continues at coordinate 2,805,231 of WNGS01009202.1, forward strand.
TCACAATTGGGACACGGCACCATGTAAAAGGATGCTGGCACTAGGCCAACATGGAAGATCCATGGCTGGGCGACCGAATGCCTTGCAAAGCCAGAGGAAGGAGGAGGGGCATAGATGGACCCTTCTGTGGAGAAGGAACACACTAGCAAAGATCGTCGGCAAGGACGTTGGACACAACGACATTAACAGCATGGCAGCATGGAAAACCAACTCTTGAGAACCCAGAAGAGCCATGCAGAGCCCAGCTCTAAAGAGGCAGGCATCCAAAGCAACCGCCCTCCCCCCCCCCCCCCCCATTTTCCTCGCTCCCCTGGTCCATTCAATGAACCTTGGGAGAACTGTTCAACTGGAACTGAACAATGGAACCCGGAGGAATCTACATCCACTGTAGCACATGCCACACAACCATAAATGCCCACACAGAACCATGTGCCCAATGAAGGAAGGGATAACAAAAACCCCAAACCAGTGCAATGATCACTGGTGACCCAGCCGAGAGGACTAGAGCACTGAGTATGTATACTCAAATGCTCAAGTATATATACTCAAGTATATAAACTTGTATATTATTAAATATGACAGAAAAAGTAAGATTAATAATTCTAAAACTAATTTTCTTAATATTTCTGTATAGCTTTTCTTTCAATTCCTGGCAGGGGGAAGCTCTGTAGAGTTTAAACAATATACGCACTCCAAACTTATTAGCTAAATGAGAGAAGCAAACCTCTCATTAGCACTAATGTCTTTTCCCTAATTACAGTTAACATTCCTTTCACCCTTCCAACCTATTAGAGGATGATATGAGGTGTAGTCCAATCATAAAGCAATCGAGAAGAGAGTAACCATTTATTTACAAAATACAAATACAAATATTTATTCAGGTAAAGTACATACATACAAGGTAAGATACAAAAGTTGATGGATTTATAGATAGAGCTAGTACATACAATGCCTAAAGCCACTATTACGCAAAGCGTTTCGGGCAGGAAAAACACTAAGACTAAAACTTAATACTAATTGAGATTAAAGTATTAATTGTGTTGAGAAAAATAAGAAAAAAATGGGAAAAAATGTGGGGGGGAACATGGCAGAAAAAAAGCAAAAATACAATTTGGTCAACAAACAGCATTGTTTAAAATAGTAGAAATGGGTTGACATTTAGGGGTGAGGTAGGTTACATTGAGTTAATTAGGTAGTACTTAGTTTTTATCTTAAACTGGTTGGGAGAGGTACAGTCTTTAACATAATTGGGAAGGTCATTCCACATTCTGGGTCCATTGATTTGTAAAGCATTTCTAGTTTGACTAAGTCGTACTCTTGGAATATCAAACAGGTATTTGTTTCTGGTGTGGTGCTCATGGGATCTGTTACAACCTTCTAGGAAGCTTTTAAGGTCAGGATTGACATTACTGTTCAGCGTTTTATATATATAAAATACACATGAGAGGATATGCAGGGATTTAATATCTAACATATTCAGAGATTCAGAAAGATTTGAGTAAGGGTACCGAGTGATGTCTGGGCCAGAGTGAGATATTGTCCTAATATCAGCTTTGTTGAGTAATTAGAGGACATAAATGATTTTAGGTAATAGAACCCCAAGCACAAATACCATACTTGAGATAAGGATAGATGAGAGAATAATAGTGTCACCAGGGCAGGGCGAGGTACATAATATCTAATCTTAGAAAGAATGCCAACAGTTTTTGAAACATTTTTTATGTATTTAGAATGTGTCCCTGGAAATTCAGCTTGTGGTCAATGAGAACGCCAAGGAATTTGCCATCTACTTTGTTACAAATTTGGGTATTGTTAATCCTGAGATTTATTTGATTTGAGGATTTATTGCTAAACAAAATATAGATAGTTTTGTCAATATTGAGGGTGAGTTTGTTGGCAGTTAGCCAGTGATGGACTTTATTTAGCTCAGTATTCACTGTGACATTTAGAGCAAGGGGGGTCAGGACTGGAGTAAATGAAGGTTGTGTCGTCAGCAAATAGAATTGGTTTGAGATGTTGGGAGGCATTTGGAAGGTCATTAATGTAGATGAGAAAGAGGAGAGGGCCAAGTATGCTGCCCTGGGAAACACCAATGTTGATGGGTAGGGTACATACATTAAGAAAGAAAGTAAACAATATAATTCATACACTGTCGGGGTTTCACGGTGTACTCGTTAGGGGAGGGTTAAAGCAACAATGGACACCAGGGGTGACCGTGGGAGCGGTTAATGAGTACGTTCTAAAGTTCAAGGAGCGGCTCACCTTAGCAAAGGAACTGGCTGGAAAACATCTAAAAGAAGCGCAGCGCAAGATGTCGGAATGGTACGATAAGAGTGCTACGCCGAGGGAGTTCCAAACTGGGTCCCAGGTGATGATATTACTGCCGGGTAAGAGCAGAGTGAATGAGCCACGGTTCGAGGGACCGTACCATGTGCTACGGCGGTTGGGTCCTGTGACGTACGAGATTGGTAAGCCGGATAAACCCCGAAAGAAACAGGTGTGCCATGTCGACCGCCTAAAACCTTTCTTCCTTGAAGGAGGAGGAGCCGCCAATCTGGACCGGACGGCGACTCGAGAGCCCCAGGAAAAGGTGATCCTGTGTGTACAAGTGGACCAAGAGCTTCCAGAGGAGGAAGGGAAGTGGTCTAGGGCGGATGGTACCCGACTCACCAATTCAGAGAGTTTGTCTAAGATCAGGGACAAGCTACAACACCTGAAAGAGCAACAGAGCGCGGAACTGACGAACCTGTTGATGGAGAACACCTCCCTCTTCACCGACGTGCCCCGACGTCACCGTAGTGTAACGCACGAGGTGGAAGTGAGGGACGCCAGGCCCGTCAAGCAAAGCGCGTACAGGGTAAGCCCGGAGAAGCGGGAGCTGATGAGGAAGGAGGTGGAGTATCTCCTTGAGAACGACCTCGCGGAGCCCAGTAACAGTGAGTGGAGCTCTCCATGCCTGCTGGTAAAGAAAAGCGATGGAACATTCCGCTTTTGCACGGACTACAGGAAGGTGAACTCCGTCACTGTGGCCGATTCCCACCCCATGCCAAGGGTGAGTGATTGCATTGACCAGGTGGGCAGTGCGAGGTACGTATCCAAGGTCGATCTGCTCAAGGGATACTATCAAATCTCTTTGACTCCCGCAGCCAGGAAAATATCGGCCTTTGTGACTCCGGATGGGCTATACCAGTATAAGGTGTTACCCTTTGGAATGAAAAACAGCGGGAGCTGTTTCCAAAGGATGATGAATGAGTTGCTCAGGGGCGCCGAGGGCTGCACAGTATATATAGACGACATCGTTGTGTACGCCGATGATTGGAAAACGCACTTGGAAAGGCTCGGAGAGTTGTTCAGAAGGCTCGAGGAGGCAAACTTGACTGTGAACTTAGCAAAAAGCGAGTTTGGGAAAGCTCGCCTTGAGTACCTTGGTTTCGTGATCGGCCAAGGGGAAGTAACCCCGGTAGATCATAAAGTGCTGGCCATTAAAGAATACCCCGTGCCCAAGACACGCAAAGAATTGTTAAGGTACCTTGGGATGATAGGATACTATCGCGGGTTTTGCAGAAATTTTTCCACGGTAGCACATCCTTTGACGGAGCTCCTATCCAAGAATGTGCGATGGAGATGGGGAGAGGCTTGTCAGGAGTCTTTCGCGGAGACCAAGAGACTGTTGACAGAGGCTCCAGTGTTAATATCTCCAGACTTCTCCGCCAAGTTTATCCTGTACGTGGATGCCAGCGACGTCGGAATAGGAGCCATGTTGGCTCAAGAGAGGAGTGAAGTGCATAGGCCGGTAGCATTCTACTCTAAGAAGTTTGTGAAATACCAGCGGGCCTATAGTACCGTTGAAAAAGAAGCTTTGGCGCTGGTTATGGCCCTAAAGCATTTTGACGTGTACGTGGGAGGAGGGGCAAGACCTGTTCTTGTGTTCACAGATCATAACCCTCTAACCTTTTTGCACAAAATGAGGAACTCCAACCAACGACTAACGAGGTGGGCTCTACTGCTGCAGGAGTACTGGCTGGATATAAAACACATCAAAGGAAGGGACAACGTAGTCGCAGATGCGTTGTCCCGCATGCCCTAACCAGACATGACTCTTACAGCAGGCGTGGGAAGGGGGGGAACACCGTCACATACCCCTCCCCTTAAAATAAGAGTCATGTCTGGTTAGGGCATGCGGGACAACGCATCTGCGACTACGTTGTCCCTTCCTTTGATGTGTTTTATATCCAGCCAGTACTCCTGCAGCAGTAGAGCCCACCTCGTTAGTCGTTGGTTGGAGTTCCTCATTTTGTGCAAAAAGGTTAGAGGGTTATGATCTGTGAACACAAGAACAGGTCTTGCCCCTCCTCCCACGTACACGTCAAAATGCTTTAGGGCCATAACCAGCGCCAAAGCTTCTTTTTCAACGGTACTATAGGCCCGCTGGTATTTCACAAACTTCTTAGAGTAGAATGCTACCGGCCTATGCACTTCACTCCTCTCTTGAGCCAACATGGCTCCTATTCCGACGTCGCTGGCATCCACGTACAGGATAAACTTGGCGGAGAAGTCTGGAGATATTAACACTGGAGCCTCTGTCAACAGTCTCTTGGTCTCCGCGAAAGACTCCTGACAAGCCTCTCCCCATCTCCATCGCACATTCTTGGATAGGAGCTCCGTCAAAGGATGTGCTACCGTGGAAAAATTTCTGCAAAACCCGCGATAGTATCCTATCATCCCAAGGTACCTTAACAATTCTTTGCGTGTCTTGGGCACGGGGTATTCTTTAATGGCCAGCACTTTATGATCTACCGGGGTTACTTCCCCTTGGCCGATCACGAAACCAAGGTACTCAAGGCGAGCTTTCCCAAACTCGCTTTTTGCTAAGTTCACAGTCAAGTTTGCCTCCTCGAGCCTTCTGAACAACTCTCCGAGCCTTTCCAAGTGCGTTTTCCAATCATCGGCGTACACAACGATGTCGTCTATATATACTGTGCAGCCCTCGGCGCCCCTGAGCAACTCATTCATCATCCTTTGGAAACAGCTCCCGCTGTTTTTCATTCCAAAGGGTAACACCTTATACTGGTATAGCCCATCCGGAGTCACAAAGGCCGATATTTTCCTGGCTGCGGGAGTCAAAGAGATTTGATAGTATCCCTTGAGCAGATCGACCTTGGATACGTACCTCGCACTGCCCACCTGGTCAATGCAATCACTCACCCTTGGCATGGGGTGGGAATCGGCCACAGTGACGGAGTTCACCTTCCTGTAGTCCGTGCAAAAGCGGAATGTTCCATCGCTTTTCTTTACCAGCAGGCATGGAGAGCTCCACTCACTGTTACTGGGCTCCGCGAGGTCGTTCTCAAGGAGATACTCCACCTCCTTCCTCATCAGCTCCCGCTTCTCCGGGCTTACCCTGTACGCGCTTTGCTTGACGGGCCTGGCGTCCCTCACTTCCACCTCGTGCGTTACACTACGGTGACGTCGGGGCACGTCGGTGAAGAGGGAGGTGTTCTCCATCAACAGGTTCGTCAGTTCCGCGCTCTGTTGCTCTTTCAGGTGTTGTAGCTTGTCCCTGATCTTAGACAAACTCTCTGAATTGGTGAGTCGGGTACCATCCGCCCTAGACCACTTCCCTTCCTCCTCTGGAAGCTCTTGGTCCACTTGTACACACAGGATCACCTTTTCCTGGGGCTCTCGAGTCGCCGTCCGGTCCAGATTGGCGGCTCCTCCTCCTTCAAGGAAGAAAGGTTTTAGGCGGTCGACATGGCACACCTGTTTCTTTCGGGGTTTATCCGGCTTACCAATCTCGTACGTCACAGGACCCAACCGCCGTAGCACATGGTACGGTCCCTCGAACCGTGGCTCATTCACTCTGCTCTTACCCGGCAGTAATATCATCACCTGGGACCCAGTTTGGAACTCCCTCGGCGTAGCACTCTTATCGTACCATTCCGACATCTTGCGCTGCGCTTCTTTTAGATGTTTTCCAGCCAGTTCCTTTGCTAAGGTGAGCCGCTCCTTGAACTTTAGAACGTACTCATTAACCGCTCCCTCGGTCACCCCTGGTGTCCATTGTTCCTTCAGCATGGACAGAGGACTTCTCACCTCGTGTCCATATATCAGCTGGAAAGGTGAGAAACCTAGTGATTCCACCACTGCGTTACGGATGGCAAATAACGCAGGGTATACTGCCTCG
>WNGS01009202.1:2832557-2869332 GCA_020271785.1 Procambarus virginalis
CAGAGTGATTGACAAATGGAATACACTAGGAAGTAATGTGGCGGAGGCTGACTCCCTACACAGTTTCAAGTGTAGATATGATAGAGCCCAATAGGCTCAGGAACCTGTACACCTGTCGATTGACGGTTGAGAGGCAGGACCAAAGAGCCAGAGCTCAACCCCCGCAAGCACAACTAGGTGAGTACCTACATTGTAAAAGAAAAAATACAAGTCGCCGACTAGTGGGCAGAGAGCACCACGCCGGCCAGGCAAAGAAGGCACAAAACTGCATCAAAAAGTCCACCTCGACAGCAAAACCTCAAAGTCCCAGCATGACCACAACATGTGCCAAGACCCAAAAAGATCAGTCTGCAAGCCAAGAAGACCCCGGAACCCCAGAAGGCAGAACCGGGTCACACACGAGGAAACAAAGTCCCCTGAACCCACAAAAGGGGGCCCAAGAGGAAGAAACCTCCGGAATGAAACCAAAGAACCCAAAGGAACCCAGAATCGAACCAGGGGGAGCCCAAACCACCACATTTTGCTGGCGGAGAACACCACAGAAAGGCAAAGCACAGCCCCCAGACAGAACCCCCCAGGGAATACGGTCATAACAGACCGTAAAGCGAGGGACGAGGTGTGGGAGCAAGCATACCAGCCAGGGACACTGAGCCCAAACCCAAAGGCCCAGACCTAAAACAGACAAAATGGAAAACCCGGTGTAAATCAACACACCAAACATTCCAGAGGAACAGCAACGGGCAAAAAACACCAGAAAAGCAAAGAAACGACAACAGGAGAATAAAATCCCCTGAAAAAGGTGAAGACTCACCCGAGACGCTCGCTCGCACACCCAGTCGCATGTAAACAAACCGCAACACCGCCTGGTGGCCACGCCGGGAAACCGGCAGACAAAAATGGCCGCCAGCAGGGGCTGTGACTGATGCTAAATATACAAAAACACGCCAGCAAAAGTGGGAAGCAAGCAGACTGGATGGGCGAAAAATGCCGCCCAACAGCAGAAAACCCAGGCAGGGGCAAACAGCCCCAGAACTGCTACAGACCTCCCTCACAGCCCCGGGAACCTGCAACAGAGGCCCCGGGGCAGAGCTGTCCTCCAAGCCCCCTGGCCTTAAAGAAAAGGAAGAGTCCATGGGAAAGGCAGCAAGAAAGGGCCGCTGGTAAGACCCAGAAGCATTGGCAGGAGGAACAGGCTCGAAAACCTTCGTCCCCATCCCCAATGGGGCAGCCCCCGAAACCACCCGAGTCTCGGCTCCAACTAAGCCCCGCCCTGACCCCGAAACCCGCAAACGGTCTGGAGCCGGGAACAGGGAGGGGAAGGGGCGAACAGCACCTAACCAAAACGGGACGGCCCCGGGGCATCCGAGCTGGAAACCAAACTAGTGTGTTGCAGCAACCTAACCTAGCTTGCAACGCGGATGCCGCCTGTACTCTGAACAGTAATAACATCAGGAGAGTACTGGAGAACAAGCAGAGAATCTCTCGCAAGACTCCAGGTCAAGGTGTCAGTGACCCAACAGGCAGCATGACGGAGGTAAAAATGGCGACTGTCACCCGGAGACGAGGGCACAGCAACCAACGATCCCGTACAAGACGGGTTGGAACCCGGAAGACACATTCAATGGTCCCCCGAGCCCAGACAGGGGTTTCCAGGGCCCGTAGGCTGACTGCTACGGGAAGCCCGGGCAAGGTGTTGCTAACCGGTTAAGAAACCCAAACATAACAAGAGGGTAGAGGATAGCACTGAAAACCCCTGTGACGTGTACAATCACGGGGGCCTAGCAGAGGGCCGCCAAACACTACCAGTGGAACTATAGCCACACTAGGCAGACCCCACCAGGCATGAAAATAAAAACAAAAGAAAAACCACGCAAAAGTACACCGTCTCCAGAGGCACCAGGAACAGGCCGCCGCTTAGGTGGCAGGCTGTGCAACACCTTGACGCCCTAACCAGCACAATTCCAATCCCTACCCAGGGCCAAACAAGGGCCCCAAGCCCCAGCTGGCCCCAAGGGCGAGGCAAATACCGAGCAGCAAGAACCTCTACGGGAACGGTTCCCGAACGCCCCAGGGAAGATAACCCTGTTACGCAAGGGAAGTACTCACAGGGCGCTTAGGGAAGTCAGCCACTAAGCGCATGCAGCCCTGGCACTGATGAGGTACACCTGGCCACCGCACAACAAAACACACGGCAGTGAACGCCACACAAGGCAAACACCGCCTAGGAAACTGAGGCCAGAGAAGCGTCTATCCCAGTTGACATTAGCTTACGTACTGAAGCTTGGCAGCCGGCACGGTAGATCCGGGGCTCCCCCCTCCCCCTCTCGGGGCGGGGAGGGCTGCGCGGACAATCGGCGCGGCGCGACAGTTCAAGTCACTTGAACTCCAAACCTTTCCAGATTTTCTAAAAAAAGCGAGAGTAGCCCCTGTCCACAAATGTGGTGATCTCACAGATGTTAACAACTACAGACCCATATCAATCCTGCCTAACTTGTCAAAAATATTTGAAAAACTAATCTACATGCAGCTTTACTCTTATCTAGCCAAACACAATATACTTAGCTCTTGTCAATATGGCTTCAGACCCAAAATAGCACTAATGATGCACTTATTAGTATGATTAACTTGATTCATACAGCTCTTGACAAAAATGAGTTCCCTGTTGGGTTATTTGTGGACCTGCGTAAGGCTTTTGACACTGTCAACCACCAAAACCTTCTTCTTAAATTACATCATTATGGAGTCAGAGAACACTCCCTGCAATACATCAAATCTTACCTTACTGACAGGCTCCAGTATGTTTCTGTGAATAATTCAATTTCTCCCACCCTACCCATCAACATTGGTGTTCCTCAGGGCAGCATACTTGGCCCTCTCCTCTTTCTCATCTACATTAATGACCTTCCAAATGCTTCCCAACACCTCAAACCAATTCTATTTGCTGACGACACAACCTACATTTACTCCAGTCCTGACCCCCTTGCTCTAAATGCCACAGTAAATACTGAGCTAAATAAAGTCCATCTTTGGCTAACTGCCAACAAACTCACCCTTAATATTGACAAAACTTTCTATATTCTGTTTGACAATAAATCCTCTAATCAAATAAATCTCAAAATAAACAATACCGAAATTTGTAATAAATTAGATGGAAAATTCCTTGGCGTTCTCATTGTTCACAAGCTGAATTTCTAGGGACACATTCTAAATATATCAAAAAAAGTTTCAAAAACTGTTGGCATTCTTTCTAAGATCAGATATTATGTACCCCGCCCTGCCCTGGTGACTCTCTATTACTCCCTCATCTATCCATATCTCAACTATGGTATTTGTGCTTGGGGTTCTACTACCCAAAATCATTTACGTCCTCTAATTACTAAACACAAAGCTGCTATTAGGACAATATCCAACTTTGGCCCCAGACATCACTCAGTACCCCTACTCAAATCCATGAATATGTTAGATATTAAGTCACTGCACATTCTCTCATGTGTATTATACATATATAAAACGCTGAACTGTAATGCCAATCCTGACCTCAAAAGCTTCATTGAAGGTTGTAACAGAACCCATGAGCACCACACCAGAAATAAATACAGTTTTGATATTCCAAGAGTACAACTTAATCAAACTATAAATGCTCTACAAATCAAGGGACCCAGAATGTGGAATGACCTTCCCAACCATGTTAAAGACTGTACCTCTCTCAACCAGTTTAAAAATGAAGCACTACCTAATAAGTTCCCTGTAACCTACCTTACCCCTCTATTGTCAATCCATGTCTGTTTTTTTAAACAACGCTGTTTGTCGACCTAATTGTATTTGTGCTGCTTTTTCAGCCATGTTTCCCCCTTTTTTATCTCTATTTTTATTTGTTCTCAACACATTTTATTCTTTGTACTCAATTAGTATTAAGCTTTAGTCATTAATGTTTTTCTTGCCCGAAACGCTTTGCGTAATAGTGGCTTTAGGCATTGTATGTACTAGCTCTATCTATAAATAGATAAATCTTTGTAAAATCTCTTGTATGAATGTACCTTACCTAAATAAACATTTATTTATTTTATTTATTTACAGTAAAGTGTGATGTTTGCTTGTTTCCTTGTGATTGTAGGGAGTTTCTACTTCTCTGTTCAGTTTTTGTAGTTTTTTTTTTTTTTTACCATGTGGGGTTTGTTTGTTATGCCTACCTTTCTGGGTGTCTAACCCCGGTCGATGGCAGATAAGGAAAACCCCAACCACAAAGGGGTTTTCCAGGGTCATTGCTCCCTGAAACCTCTCTGAAGGGGCCAGGTTCTGGCGCTGGTCCCTGGTAGGTCTGAACTCCTTAGCTAATGTCGAGGTCTAATATAAGATACATTAGCCCGATAAGCTCCAGGGAGCCGTAGGGGCTCCCGACAGAAAACCCAGCGTTGAGTGTAATGAATGGCCATTTTCTGAGCGAGACCCGGAGGCTCCCATCATAGGTCCGCGGCTGTTCAACGTCCTCCCAGCAACTATAAGAAATATTGCTGGAACAACCGTGGACATCTTCAAGAGAAAACTAGACTGTTTTCTAAAAGAAGTTCTGGACCAACCGGGCTGTGGTGAGGCCTGCGGGCTGCTCCAAGCAACAGCCTGGTGGACCAAACTCTCACAAGTCAATCCTGGACCGAGTAGAAGAACTCCCAGAACCCCCATCAAGCAGGTATCAAGCTCCCCAGAGCTATACCGGGCTGATGTGTATATATTAGACCGTAAATAACGGAGAAGATCCACAAACAGACACAAAAACATGATGCACTCCGGCCAAACTAACCAAGCATCAACAACACAAGGACCTCTTCGGAAAGCAGCAGACTCATGCTTCGCCAGAAAAAAAAGGAGACTGTTGCAAACGAAGAAAAGACCACCAGGACCGAAAGAGCAGAAACCCTTGTGCCGGAGGAGAGCATGAAACTCTCCGACCTGACTCCCGGGAGTCAATGCCAACAAGAAAAGAGCAGTAGAAAAACAGTCCTGAACCAAGGGGGCCACCCCAAACCGAGGCGAAGGGAGAAGGGAACACCTAGTGTTCCCATCGCCACCCATCGACCAAGACGGCTCAGGTGGCGCATGAGCAGGCTGGAGGTGAAAACAACGCCCGAGAATGCTTGCAGAACGGAGCAGAAGTGACATCCACTCGAAATGCAAGATGCAATGGCTCCGTCAGCGCCGCCCGAAACGAGGCGACAGTATATGACATAAGATGATGGTCCTAAATCAACCAAGCGAGAAAGGACAAAACAACTCGAACAGAAAACGAAGACAACCTACGAAGAGAAAATGCTGAAAGGACCGCCAGGAATTTCATACTGCCATCGAGACGAAACTCGCAGGTGGAACACCATCAACTAAGCCACCTGATCACCATACAAGTGGTGATAAACCGCATCAAAATGACCAGACGCGAAAAGCAGAGGAGAAGATCGAACCAGCCACGTACCAGAATGGACCGATCTGCTGAAAAAGGTGGAGCCGCAGGAAGACCCTCGGGTTCGGACAGCGAGCAAGAAGCGCCTGAGACCAGGACTGGGCTGGGCCAGCCACCAAAGCCGGCCACTCAAAGAGCCAACAGGACTACTCGTCCCTGGTAAGTGTCCCCAAGGCAGCCAGGACCCGGAGCAATAACCGAACCGGTGGGAAGAGGTACAGTTAACCCCAACTCGACCAGTCCAGCTGAAAGGCATCGACCCCGAAGGCCTCGCAGTCTGGGAAGGGTGCCACATACACTGGAAGACGCCTTGACTACATCAATGTGAAGAGGTCTACCTCTAGGTGACTGTACGTCCGGCAGAGCCAACTGAACAAGTCAGTGTCGACCGTCCATTCCGTGGATAGAGGAATGAACCGAGACAGGCTGTCCACCAAGACGTCTGACACCCCCTGAACGTGAACTGTCAGGAGAGACAAATCCCGAGAACTCAGCAAACAAGTCACCTGAAGCGACCAGGCAATAAAAAGCTAAGGACCGCATCAAACACCCGCGGTTCAGACAATGAACTACCAGGGAGCAGTCCGAATGGAGCTGGATCGTCGCTCCACGAGCAACAAAACCCTCTGAAGCGAATGACACACTGCCACAACTCTTGTGCCGTGCTGTGAGAGGGAGAGACAAGGAAGCGATCCGAGAGTCCCACACAAGACCCAGCCCAGTTCGAACCTGAGAGGGAACCAAATGGGACTTTTTCCAGTACACCAAGAACCTGAACCTGGGCAAGCTGACAAGGAATCAAATCCCTGGCGAGCAGATACGCAGATTGGCTGGGAGCCCACACCAGCCAATTGTTGAGGCAAGCCAGAACTCAAACAGGTCACCACGACCTGGTTAAGGAGTGTGGACAAGCAAGGTGCCAGATCCAAACTGGAGGGAAGGCAACAAAAGCAGCAAGTCTGTCGTCCTACGACAAAACCGAGCCAGTCCTGAATGCCGCACAAATTGGGACGTGCTAATACGTGTCCCCCGGAGGTCCAGAGACACCATCCAGGCACCCAGCGCCAAAAGCAGCTGGACCCCAAGACAGAGTGGTCATCTGAAAGGAGGGGCAAAAGACCCAGGGGTTCAGATGGAACAAGTCCAGTATGAATCACAGATCTGCCCAGTCCCATTTCGAAATTGAAAACAGGCAGAAANCCAATCGAACTTCTATAGCTGTACCCCAGGGACGTGTACACTCACGGGGACCTAGCAGGGGGCGCCATCGAGTATAACCGTGAAAGGGTTAGAACTAAGGAATGAATATGAGAGAACCCCCCACCAGGCAAAAACAAAAAGAAAAACAAAACCCCGCAAGAGGACAGCGAGCCCCAGGGAACAGAGCCGGCCGCTATGTCGGGAATACAAGCTGTGCAGCACCCTGCGCCCCTACCAGTGCAAACTGCCTCTTACCTGCCAGTAACAAGGGAGAACAGAACACCCAAGAGCCCAACAGGCGGCCGAAAAACCGAAAAAGGTAAAACGGACCAGCAGAGGCAGATCCCAAGGAGCCTGTGGAAGGTGGCCCCAAGCCCCAAGGGTAGTACTTACAGGGCACCTAGGGAAGGAAACCCTAGGCGCATGCAGCCCGAGTACTAAAAATTACTCCTGGCTCTCGCACCCAGAAAACAAACACCACACGCAAGCACAGTGTTGTAGCGAACACCGGAGCCAGAGCACACGACCTTCGCCTATAGCATCAGCCTCAAGAACTGAGGTATGGGTAGCTGGCACGGAGGGTCTGGGGCTCCCCCTTCCCCCTCCGGGGAGGGGGGAGCTGCGCAGACAGCGGCGCGGCAGCGTGTGACGTCACACTAGTTTGCTCGTTTTTCTTTGGGGAGTTCTATCCACTAGTTCGGCTTTGGTAGCAATTTTAACCAGAATAGGGGTTTGTTTGGGGCGCTTACCTTTCTGGGTGCCTGTCCCGGTCGATGGCAGACATAGAATGCTTCCAACCACATGGGGGCTTCTATAGGCCATTGCTCCCCTTGCCTCTCTGAGGGGGCCCGGTTCTGGCCGTGGTTCCCGGTAGGCCTAAGAACTCCATACACATGACTGATGCCAAAGTCTGACATTAGCATATCAGCCTGGGATAGCTCCGGGGAGCCGACGGGGCTCCCCCCAGAAAAGGCACTAAAGACACATGCAAGGTGACCAAACACCACACCAAACACCCCAGTCAGGAGCCATCGACACAATCCCGCCAAGCAGGGAAGAGGAAACAAGGATGGAGCAGTGAACAAGGGTGGCGGAGTGAGTAGAGTATCCGAAGCAGATACTCGCTCCAAACGCATGAGCCTAACTAGAGAAGCAAAGGTCTCCAAAGTACCAACGTTGGAACTCAAACCGTTCCGTACGTCCAAGGAAAAGTCCTGCCAACCTGTGGAGAACTGTGAGGCAGCGCTCAAGCATATAACCAGCAGAGTAGCGAATAATAACTAGACTACTTGCAAGTGTGGTCTAGAACAGAAATGCGAGACACCGTACCGACACACAGAGCGCCCAACCTGCACCATTGCCCGCCAAAATATCACCCGCAACTACGGAATACGCAACAAAAGATAAGTAGTTCCGTAGTGTTTGTGTTTACTGACCAATCCCCACGAAACAATAGAAACTGGGATAGTGGCACAAGCCACCCTTGCGGTGCATTGTGGGCACGAAACAACGGGCATAAATGGGATAAGCGCAGAATCAGGAAAGACTGGAGGAATGACCTGCACTGTAAGAGGCCCAGTGACGCGCGGAACCAAGTACCACGGAACGTGGTGATGGGGCCCCACGATTGGTGCAAGGGCGGGTTGGACATGTATAATTACCTAAGTGTAATTACCCAAGTGTAGTTACAGGATGAGAGCTACGCTCGTGGTGTCCCGTCTTCCCAGCACTCTTTGTCATATAACGCTTTGAAACTACTGACGGTCTTGGCCTCCACCACCTTCTCCCCTAACTTGTTCCAACCGTCTACCACTCTGTTTGCGAAAGTGAATTTTCTTATATTTCTTCGGCATCTGTGTTTAGCTAGTTTATATCTATGACCTCTTGTTCTTAAAGTTCCAGGTCTCAGGAAATCTTCCCTATCGATTTTATCAATTCCTGTTACTATTTTGTATGTAGTGATCATATCACCTCTTTTTCTTCTGTCTTCTAGTTTTGGCATATTTAATGCCTCTAACCTCTCCTCGTAGCTCTTGCCCTTCAGTTCTGGGAGCCACTTAGTAGCATGTCTTTGCACCTTTTCCAGTTTGTTGATGTGCTTCTTAAGATATGGGCACCACACAACCGCTGCATATTCTAGCTTTGGCCTAACAAAAGTCGTGAACAATTTCTTTAGTATATCGCCATCCATGTATTTAAACGCAATTCTGAAGTTGGAAAGCGTGGCATAGGCTCCTCGCACAATATTCTTTATGTGGTCCTCAGGTGATAGTTTTCTATCTAGAACCACCCCTAGATCTCTTTCTTTATCAGAATTCTTTAAAGATTTCTCACATAATATATAGGTTGTGTGGGGTCTATGTTCTCCTATTCCACATTCCATAACATGGCATTTATTAACATTGAATTCCATTTGCCAAGTGGCGCTCCATGTACTTATTTTGTCCAGGTCATCTTGAAGGGCATGACAATCATCTAAGTTTCTTATCCTTCCTATTATCTTAGCATCATCAGCAAACATGTTCATATAATTCTGTATACCAACTGGTAGATCATTTATGTAGACAATAATCATCACTGGTGCAAGAACTGAATCCTGTGGTACTCCGCTTGTGACATTTCTCCAGTCCGATACATTGCCTCTGATCACTGCCCTCATTTTTCTATCAGTCATTTTTCTATCCTCATTTTTCTATCATGTATGTGAGTGGGAATGGGTGGTAAGAAACAGTAGCCACCTCGCACGGGCCAATAGGCCCTCCGCAGGTCCACTATACTTATGTCCGTATGTCTGAACGCACAAGGAGACACAGGAGGTAGTGAGCACCCAAAGGAGCCACAGACACTATAATAACCTGATTAATGTCAGAGGGGAAAGGAAGCGAAAAGCACCAAAAAGCCATGTGGAGGAAGCAGACCCCACCCACAGGAGCAAACGTGAAGACAGAGCCCAGAGGGCTCACGAAACTGCACAATCGTCAACTGACAGGAGAAGTGGGGCCCAAGAGTCAGAGTCAACCCCCGCAAGCACAACTAGGCAAGCACCCCACCAAAATTGAGAACCAGCACTAGGCCGACAGAAGCGCCAGACAAGACAACCTCACCTGCAGAGCAGACACAGACTGAGCCACAACACAGGCGAGCCAAGTAACATACCAGGAGCAGCGCTAAAGGTGTACCCGAAAGCCAAGCATACACGAGGCAGCAGGCACAGTAAGTACCCTTACCTGAATAAAATGCGAGGTCGAAGGAGAATACGGCCAGAGGTGCGCGCCCTGCAGAAGACGAAGCAGTACAGAGGGAGAACAAAGTGACACCCCCAGATATAATTCCAAAACACCCTCAGCAGCCAGAGGGCCACGACTGGAGGGAGAAACGAGCAAGAAGCCGCAGAAAACCACGAGAAACGACGCGAACACACTAGCATACCGTCCCACCCGGCCACCGGGAGGCGGGGCTCGTACACCAAGCGGACACACAAAACGTACACACAACATACAGACGTCGTACAAACACCAGGAAGGTGTCCGGAACGAAGACAAAGAATGCCGAAACTGGAAGTAGAGACGACGCGAAACCAAAACAAGGCGAAAACGAAGCGAAAGAAAACAGATGATGGAAGGGAACCAACAAGGCCGACAAAAGACCCGATGGAAACCACATCGAATATCAACAGACGTTCCAATAACATTGGAAGGTACAAAGAGACTCGTGAATCAACGAGAACCATGACAAGCACCCCTGACCAAGGAACATGCAGGGACAACGATACGAAGCGGTTTAGGCACTATGTACTAGGTCAATATAGAAATCCATCAATGTTTGTTATACACCTTGTATGGATGTACCTTACCTGAACACTTTTTTTTTTCCTTTTTTGTGAACAGCATCGCGACATAAGAGCGAAAAGGGTAAGGAAAAGGGGGTGAAACACACCCCCAGGAACGAAGGGACCGACGAACCCGAAGGAACACGGAACCGAACCCAGGGAGGGGTATACCCGAAAACAACAGGAACACAGAGGGAAGGAACAACCCCACTGAGGAACTGCCAGCCCCACACCAAAGGTACAAGGACCCAAGAGGGGCAAACGGGGCCGAGGCCCCCCAGGCAACCCCTCCCTAACCCCGGGAACCTCGATGGCATGACCCAGGGCCGAGCCGCACCCCCAAAGCCCCAGCTGAACAAGGAAAAGCCGGGGCAGCCGTGCAAACACTAATGAAGGGAGCCCACTGGTTACCCATACGGCACGGCTGGAGGAAGCGACTCGAATGCCTCCGCTGCCACCCCGGAAGAGGAAAACCCCCGAGACCGCCCGAGTCTCAACCCAACCAGACCCCGCCCCAACCCCGAAACCCGCCTATGGTTCGGAGCAGGAGGCAAGGGAGGAAGTGAGTAGAACAGAAGGGGAGGAACAAGAAGCGGAAGGAGCCAGAGCCGAAGCGACCCCCACCCCCAAGTCCAGACCCCAACCACCAAAACGGGGCAGCCTCAGGGCATCCGGGGCCGCAAACCAAGAGCGTTGCAGCAACACACACCCAGCAAGCAATGCCGCAGCCGCCTGCACCCGATTATCAAGACCAGTGGCCTGGGTGAAGGAGCGCGTACCGACAACAATCATCGGACGACTCCGGGTCACAAGAACAAGGACCCAACAGGCAGCATGGCGGAGGCACAACAGGTGAGTGTCACCCTGAGACAAGGGGACAGATCAACCGTCAAACTCGCAGGACGCGAGGGGGACTCCGGGGATACACCTAGAGGACCACGGAGCCCCCGTGGGGTTTCCCAGGGCCCTTAGCCTTTGGTACACGCTAAGGGAACCCAGGCAGGGTACCGCGAACCGGCGCCCAAATCTACCAACAAACTGCTAAAGCTGAACCCCGGGACGTGTCCACTCACGGGGGCCAAGCGGGGAGTATTGCCAGAAGAATTCGAAAGAAATTCACCTAGAACAGGAAAGGGGGACCACAGTAAAGGCAGACCCCCACCAGGCAAAAACAAAAACAAAAAAAAACCCCGCAAGAGGACAACGTACCCAGGCGGAACAGAGCCAGCCGCTGTTAATGGTGAAAACTAGCTGTGCAGTACCCCGCGCCCCTACCAGTGACGAAAACTACCACCTACCCAGAGACAAACCAGGGCAACAAAACCCCAGCCGACTCCAAGGGCGGCCCAGTACCGAGCAGTAAAGGGCACAGCGGAGGCAGAACCCAAGGTGACTTGTGGAAGGTGGCCCCAACCCCAAGGGCAGTACTTACAGGGCACCTAGGGAAGATAGCCCTAGGCACATGCAGCCCGAGTACCGTGGAATCTTACTCCTGGCTCACACCCCACCGGTAGAGACAGTCCACACCACAAGGCACTGAACTGAAACAAAAACCAGAGCCAGAGGCACTCGACCAGCCAGCAACACCATCAGCCAAGAACTGCCAGTTGGATCGCCGGCGTGGAGGGTCTGGGGCTCCCCCTTCCCCCTCTCGGGGAGGGGGGGGGTTGCGCAGACGGTGGCGCGGTGACGTGATGACGTCATGCTAGTTTGATAATTTTGTTTGGGGAGTTTTGTACACTCGTTCGGCTTTCGGTAGCAATAATTTCACCAGAATAGGGGTTTGTTTTGGGGCGCCTACCTTTCTGGGTGCCTGTCCCGGTCGATGGCAGACATAGAATGCTCCCAATCACAAAAGGGGTTTCTATAGGCCATTGCTCCTCGTGCCTCTCTGAGGGGGCCAGGTTCTGGCTCGTGGTCCCCGGTAGGCAAGAACTCCTAACACTTTGACTGATGCCAGAAAGTTATACATATCCATTCAGCCTGGATAGCTCCGGGGAGCCGACAGGGCTCCCCCCAGAAAAATTATTTTTTCTTCTAAACCTGTTAATTTGTATTCACTGATCATGGGAAAAATAATAAAAAAATCGTAAGTGGCATATATTGCTCACTATAGGGCGGGGAAGTCTGGCAAAAAACAGGCGCTGACTGAGCGTGCGTCCCAAGCGGTCTGTTGCTCGCCAGCTGTCAGGCCGGAGTGGTCACAGAGATAATTACCTAATTATTTCAATGTCTCTCATTGATTTTTTGTAGTTTTTTTGCTGTAATATTATTCAATAGTGTGTAGTGCGATACATTTATATAATAAAATGAGTGAATCATTGCTGTACTCAAAAATATGGTGTGCATATTGTTGATTCAATTATGTTCATCAAACAGTGAACAAATACTTTGTCGGTTATTACACTATATACACAGGTTATATATAAGTATCTGCATGTTTTGTTCACCATAACGAAACACTAAGTTGCTATTATGAGTCAAAAAGTAACGAGGAGTGACCGCCACACACCAGCCAGCCACTCGCTGCCTCTGCCTCCCTCAACACATCACTCGCCCACATTCTCCTCCCACCATACTGTTTTTGCTTTTATTCACTATATACAGACGTTATATATAAGTATCTACATTCGTGTTCACCATAACGAACCACTAAGTTGGCATGCTGAGTGGCAGTGCCAGTGGCAGCCCGCCACTGGCTGCTACTTCCTCCCTCCCTCAAGTCACCTGACTCACCCACATTCTCCTCCCACAATACTATTTTTGCTTTTATTCACTATATACAGATGCTATATATAAGTATCTACATTCGTGTTCACCATAACGAACCACTAAGTTGGTATGCTGAGTGGCAGTGGCAATGGCAGCCAGTGGCAGCCTGCCACTGGCTGCCACTCCCTCCCTCCCTCACCTCATCTGACTTGCCACCATTCTCCTCCCACCATACTGTTTTTGCTTTTATATACAGACGTTATATATTAGTATTGACATGTTTTGTTCACCATAACTGTACATCTAAGCTTGTATGGTGATTAAAGGTACAAAGACGTAGCTACTCACATCTACAAAAGTGGAAACAGGGAAGACCCCCTTAATTATAGACCTGTATCATTGACAAGTGTAATAGTCAAAATATTGGAAAAAATAATTAAAACTAAATGGGTAGAACACCTGGAGGAAAACGATATAATATCAGACAGACAGTATAGTTTTCGATCTGGAAGATCCTGTGTAATGAACTTGCTCAGTTTTTATGATTGAGCCACAGAGATTTTACAGGAAAGAGATGATTGGGTTGACTGCATCTATCTAGACCTAAAAAAGGCTTTCGACAGAGTTCCCCATAAGAGGTTGTTCTGGAAACTGGAACATATTGGAGGAGTGACAGGTAAGCTACTAACATGGATGAAAAATTTCCTAACTGACAGAAAATGAGGGCCGTAATCAGAGGCAAGGTATCGGATTGGAGGAATGTCACGAGTGGAGTACCACAGGGTTCAGTTCTTGCACCAGTAATGTTCATTGTCTACATAAACGATCTACCAGTGGGAATACAGAATTACATGAACATGTTTGCTGATGATGCTAAGATAATAGGGAAGATAAGAAACCTAGATGATTGTCATGCCCTTCAAGAATACCTGGACAAAATAAGTATATGGAGCAACACTTGGCAAATGGAATTTAATGTGAATAAATGCCATGTTATGGAATGTGGAATAGGAGAACATAGACCCCATACAACCTATAAATTATGTGAGAAATCTTTAAAGAATTCTGACAAAGAAAGGGATCTAGGGGTGGTTCTAGATAGAAAACTGTCACCTGAGGACCACATTAAGAACATTGTTCGAGGAGCCTATGCTACACTTTCTAACCTCAGAATTGCTTTTAAATACATGGATGAAGAAATACTAAAGAAATTGTTCATGACTTTTATTAGACCAAAGCTGGAATATGCAGCGGTTGTATGGTGCCCATATCTTAAGAAGCACATCAACAAACTGGAAAAGGTGCAACAACATGCCACTAAGTGGCTCCCAGAACTGAAGGACAAGAGCTACGAGGAGAGGTTAGAGGCATTAAATATGCAAAAACTAAAAGATAGAAGAAAAAGAGGCGATATGATCACAACGTTCAAAATAGTAACAGGAATCTATAAAATTGATAGGGAAGAATTCCTGAGACCCGGAACTTCAAGAACAAGAGGTCATAGATTTAAACTAACGAAACAAAGCTGCCGGAGAAATATACGAAAATTCACTTTTGTAAACAGAGTGGTAGACGGTTGGAACAAGTTAAGTGAGAAGGTGGTGGAGGCCAAAACCATCAGTAATTTCCAAGCATTATATGACAAAGAGTGCTGGGGAGACGGGACACCACGAGCGTAGCTCTCATCCTGTAACTACACTTAGGTAATTACACTTAGGCAATTACAGTCAGCTGGTGGCGGCCGCCCTCAAGGCCAGACGCACTAATATTTCTTCTCCAACAATACTGTTTGTGGTGTTATTACGCTATACACACACATTATATATAAGTATCTACCTGTTTTATTCACCATACTTGTACAAGTAAACTGGTATAGTGCCCAAAGACCATAGTGGTCACCAGTAAACAACATGATAAGTCGTGCAGACGACGCCACCTCCCTCACCAAAATGGCGGCTCCCAACCTACTCCTATTGCTGTTTGTACCCTCTATACACACGTTATATATAAGTATCTACATTTGTGTTCACCATAGCAAACTCAAATGGTGGCCACACACAGTCAGAAAACGACGCCACCACCCTCCCTCCCACAGCATTACTCCTCCCTCCATGGAGCACAGCGCTAAATATCACCACAATCCTGCTATTATCAAAACCCTGGTCAGTTTTATCACAGTCAGGGGTCGTCTGTAATAATATCATCGCTACATAATAGCATGAACAAGTATATTATGGCTTTTTTAAGCGATGCTGTGGTCACAAGCTGACCAGCAGTGCTGTGAGCTCATGCTGCGTGCGTCAGGCTTGGTAGCTCACTCAATACTGAGGCCCCTAACACCCGGGAATTTGGCCCACAATTTTTATAAAAAATGGCGTCTGTTTACAAGAGCCCTGATGAAGGTGTGGTGAGCCCCATGTATCCGCGGGCCATTTAAATCTTGCGTAGTACTCCAAAGCATCATATGATGCGTTGCGCAATATAAGGGTTAAAGTATAAATTGTGTTGAGAAAATAAAAAATAAAAAAAAAAATAGTGTTGAATGTAATGGAATGCTATGTTCTGGATGAATCTCAGAGGCTCCCCGGAGTTATCCCAGGCAGATATGCTAATGTCAGACTTTGGCATCAGTCATGTGTATAGAGTTCTTAGGCCTACCAGGGACGACGGCCAGAACCGGGCCCCCTCAGAGAGGCAAGGGGAGCAATGGCCTATAGAAACCCCAGTGTGGTTGGAAGCATACTATGTCTGCCATTGACCGGATCAGGCACCCAGAAAGGTAAGCATCCCAAAACAAACCCCTATTCTGGTTAAAATTGCTACCAAAAGCCGAACTAGTGGATAGAACTCCCCAACAAAAAATGAGCAAACTAGTATGACGTCACACTTGCCGCGCCGCTGTCTACGCAGCTCCCCCTCCCTGGGAGGGGAAAGAGGGAGCCCCAGACCCTTCACGCCGGCTACCCACACCTCAGTTCTGAGGCTGGATGTCAAAAACATGAAAAACCGCCGACCGGAGGGAGGGAGGGATGCCAGGGAGCCCCCGGCACTCACCCAGAAAATGGATTTTCATTACATTCAACGCTGGTTTTCTGGGGGAAGCCCCGTCAGCTCCCCGGAGCTAACTACCCACAGATGGAAAAAGAGGGACTCACCTGGGAGGCGGTTGTCGCTCACTCCTCAACTCGAAGTCGAGACAACTGGGTGCAACCGCCGACGCAAAGCAACACAGGCCCGACGGGGCCCAGAGACATTCACGAGGTAACGAGCAGCCAGGACCCTGTTCGACCGCCAAAAACCCTGCGCCCGAATATCAAACCAAGACATGATCCCTAAGATGGCAGCAAGAGCCGCGAACTTACGGACATCATGGGCACGGGGATAGATCACAGGCTGGCTGGATTTGATAACCCTGCAGACGACCTGGGAGACCCGAACCCGCAAACAGGGAAGAAGGGAAACCGGATCAACCTAAAGTGCGTCCCTGGACACAGAAGCCATGGGGCGCAAATAATGGAGAAGTGCTGCAACCGGACACAAAGCATGATGCACCCCCAGTCGTACCAACCAAGCAACAACCACCCACGAACCCCTCCGGAACACAGCAGTCTCATTCTTTGCCAGAAAAGAAGGAGACGGCTGCAGATGAACAAAACAATCGCCATGACTGAAAGAGTAGAAACCCCTGCGCCGAAGGAGAGCATGAAGCTCCCCGACCCAACCCCCAGAGGCTAATGCCAACAAGAAAAGAGACTTGGAGGAACAATCCTGGACCGAAGGGGACACGATGCAACGAGGACACGAAAGGTAAGCGAGCACTCTGCACAAAGACCAGGAAGGATCAGGCGGCTCATGAGTAGGCCGGAGGTGAAACAAAGCACGAGACAGCTTGTGAAATGGCACAGACGTAACATCGATACTGAAGGCAAGCTAAAGCGGCTCCGCCAGCGCCGAATGATACGAGGCGACAGTGTTAGGCATAAGATGACGGTCCTGAAACAATCAAGAGAGAAAGGACAAGACCACCCTAACCAACAGCAACTAAAACGACAAAAACACAAAAAGAAGCAGAAGGACCGCCAGGAAACCTCATACTGCCGCGGAGAAGAAGCCCGCAGGTGGGACACTAACAAAGAGGCCACTTGATCACCATAGAGATGATGATAGACTCGAGTAAAAAAAAATACACGAAGACTCGAGAAGATCAAACCAGCTACGTGACATACTGGACCGATCTGCTGAAAGAGGCGGAGCTGCGGAAAAACCCTCGGGTTCGGACACCGAGCAAGCAGCGCCTGAAACCACGGCTGGGCCAGCCAACAAGGGGCCAAGAGGACAACTCTCTCCTGGTTAGTCTCCAAGCAAGTCAGGACCTGGAGCTGAACTGGGGGAAAGAGGTACAGGAACCCCCACCTCGACCAGTCCTTCTGAAAACCCTGACGGCCTCGCAGTTGGGAAAGGGCGCCACATACAAGGGAAGGCACCACGACCACACTGACGCGAAGAGGTCCACCTTGGGGCGTCTGTCTGGCAAAGCCAATGGAAGGAGTCAGCGTCGACCGTCCATTCCGTGGAGAAGGGAATGAAATGAGACAGGCCGTCGGCCAAGACATTGGACACTCCCCGCACATGAACTGCTAGGAGAGCCAAACCACGAGAACTCAGCAGACAAGTCACCCAAAGCGATAAGCACCAAAGAGCCAAGGACCGCATCAAACCACCCCCCGGACCAGACAATGAACCACCGGGGAGCAGTCCGAATGGAGCCGGATTGTCAACCCGCAGGCGACTCAAATCCTCCGAAGAGCAAACCACACCGCCGTGAACTACCACACAGTGCTGTACGCTTGACGAAAGGATGGACCCCACTGTCCCTGGCCGGCCTGGTGAGCACTGGTCACAAAGCCCCAGCCGAGAGACGACAAGTCCGTGAACACATCGAGCGAGGGCTTGGGTAGGTGCCAAGGCACTGAACCCCAAAAAACCTGGAGAGAAAGCAGGTGATGCAGCAACCGATGCAAAGCCTCCTTCTGTCCGAACCAAGCGATTGCGAGAGAGACGGAAGGGACGTCCCTGAAGGAACCAGAACAGCCGACGAAGCCAAACCCGACCCGGCAGGTAGACCATGACTGAAAGAGTAGACCAGCATCGCGAAGTTCAAGCTCCCACACAGACCCTCGAGCAACTGCCAGTGACCCGGTAGCCCCCTAGAAACAGGCACAAGCGGGACCGCAGCCGCAGAAGAGACACTGGAGGAAGTGACAAGGAAGTGGTCCGAGAGTCCCACATAAGGCCCAGCCAGGTCCGAACTTGGGAGAGAACCAGATGGGACTTCCTTCAGTTCACCAAGAACCCGAACCCGGCGAGCTGAGAAAGAACCAGATCCCTGGCGAGCAGACAAGCGGACTGGCTGGGAGCCTAAACCAGCCAGTCATCGAGGCAGGCCAACACCCGAACACCTAACAGACGCAGACAGGTCACCACGACCCGCGTGAGGCTCGTGAAAATGCGAGGTGCCAGGTTCAAACCAAACGGAAGACAACGAAAGCGGTAAGCACGAAGCCCCACAACAAAACCGAGCCCCGAACACCGGATGAATCGGGATGTGCCAATAAGCGTCCCGGAGGTCCAGGGACACCATACAAGCACCCGGATCCAATAGGAGCTGAACCTAGGACAGCGTGGTCATCCGAAAGAAGGGGCACTGAACCCAGGGGTTCACACGGGACAAGTCCAGAATGAATCGCAGGTCCGTGCAATCCCGTTTCGGGACTGGAAACAGACGGGAAACCCATCTGAGGGATGTCGTCGTTTCGACCATGCCCAAGTGAACCCCCTCCAAGATGACCTGACAAAACGCAGGGGAAGAAGCCTGCCTCACCAGCCCCGAACCCCCCGCAGGGGATGGGGCTACCCAACGCCACCGGAGGTTGTGCGAAACAACCCGAAACACCCACAAATCGTGGGACCAGGCATGAGCATACAGCGCAAGCCTCCCCCCCATCACCCTGCAATGGGGCAAACCGCGAAAGGGCCGGTGCCCCTTAAGATACCCAGATCCTCGCACAGAGCGAACACTGCGCCGACCAGACGAAGGAGGTCCGAAGGAGGAGCCGAACCCAAACATGACACCAGTGGCCTACCACGACGAGAGGAACTCCGAGCCTTGGCACGACCCTTCTGGGAAGGTCCACCACTGGACCCCCGGAGAACCAGCAAGTCCGACATAGGACGGCAAGAAGCCGAAGCAGCCTGAATATACTGCGCAATGGCGGAAGCCTCAAACAAAAGAGGGCAAAAAGGGGGAGACATCCTAAGAGCCAAGACCCAAGCGGATTCCACAGAGGAGGCAAGCACCGTCTGCCGACACGCGAGCTGGGAGGCATAAAACAGAGCCACCGCATCCCGCAAGATCGGCGCGAAAAGCTTCAGCATGGCAGCCGACAAGCGAGCCGCCGAGGCCAAGGCGCCAGACCCCGGAACAGCGCTAAGCGCCCCCACATCCTCCGTGAGCCAGTCAGAAGACAGCTCCAGGAGGGAAAAGAAATGCAAGGCTGCAACCAAAAGGCCACGAGCGAGCAAGTCCTCTGCCACCTGAGGACTTGCTCGCCGAAAGGAGGAGAACCTGCACATGGAGCTGAATGACACCAACAACCTGGGAAAGGGTAGGAGTAAACAAGCACTCATTGGAGTGCTCAAGGTCGCCCCCCAGGAAAACCTGAAGCACCGTCGAAGCCTACCGCCACTCAAGCGTGCAGGAACGGCAGAAGCAGTGCCAAGCCTCCAAGGCACAGACAGGACAGTCCGCCAGCCAGGACGACTCCGGAACCTCATAACGGAGCCAGAAAGGGAACGAAGTCCCAAACTTGAAAGCCGAGGGATCCATGGCCGAGGCATAATCTGGGTCACGCAGGAGGTTCACCGCAAGGCCCGCCCGCACCGCAGCAGGTTGGATGCGATAAGGCGAAAACCTCCGTTAAGACAGAACTGAAGCACCCGGGGGAACACGGAACCAAACCAGGGGAGGGGCAGACACCAAATCCAACTCGTACGCAGCAGGTTGGATGAGATAAGGCGATAACCTCTGAAAAGACAGAACCGAAGCACCCGGGGGAACATGGAACCAAACCAGGGGAGGGGCAGACACCAAATCCAACTCGTACGCAGAGAGGGGAAAAGAAAACCACACTCCTTGCAACAGTAAACCCCGCTCAGAGGGTAGAAAAACCCAGGTGGAGTCCAGCGAGGCCCAAGGCCCCCATGTCAGCCCCTCCCCAGCCCCAGGCTCTTCTCCAGCAGGACCCGGGGCCGAGTCCTCCCCCCAAACACCGACCCCACTAGACAAGACCAGCGCAGCTGTAGAAGCCGGATAGAATGAGGCCCACTGGTCAGACCCAGAGGCTTCGGCCAGGGGAGGAGACTCGAATGCCTCCGTCACCACACCGTAAGGGGCATCCCTTAAGGCTGCCCGAGTCTCAAGACCAACTAACCCCTGCCCCGACTCCATAACCCTCAGACGTTTCGGGGCCGGAAGCAGGGGAGGGGGACCAGAACGAACAACAGGAGGGGAAGGACCAGGAGGTGCGGACTGAACCAGGGTCGAAATGACCCCCACTCCCAAGTTTGGGTCCCTATAAGCAAAACGGGGCAGCCGCGGGGCATATGGGTGAGCAACCAACCTAGCGCATTGTAACAACCAAAACCTAGAATGCAATGCCTGTGCAGCCTGTACCCGAAGATCATCATTCATAGATTGGGTAAATGGAGTCACCAGCAAGCAACAATACTGACAGGACTCAGGGTCGAAAGTGTCACTGACCCAACAGGCTGCATGACGGAGGCAAAAACAGTGAGGGTCGCCCTGAGACAAGGGGACCAAACAACCCTCAAACTCGCACTAAGCTAGGGGGGACTCCGGGGTCACATCCATCGAACTCACTCGTCCCCTACGGGATTCCCAGGGTTCTGAGCGTTTACTTGAAGAGGCCTCGTGCTCAGAAAACCCAGGCAAGTACAGTATCCACTCAATTTAACAACCTATATGGGGCTGTACCCTAGTCGTTATTTCCGGAGCTCCGTTATTTCCGAAGTTAAGTTGGGTCGGGTAATTTTACAAGTAACATTTAGGTAGGATATATTTTATACTGTATAACTGAAATTAAATAAAGTTCATTGTGTAATTGCGTTCCAATTTAGTGCCATGCCGACGATTAAGCCAGCTGGTGGCTGCTGCATGGATGATGTGTGAACACGGTCTGATCAAGTCCAGATGGGTGGGAAAAAATTGGTTCATTCCTTTGTATTGCAAAATATTTCAGGTATCATCAGTGATTGTTAATATTTTCTCAATAAAACTTTAGGGATGTGTTTTGTTTTACCCTGAACAGTGCAGGTAATGTATTTTTAATGTTATGACACAGACTGTGGCGGCCAGGCCATAACAATGGCGATCGAGACTTGTCACTGAGAGCTAGCCAAGACGAAATATTTTGAGCTCACCTTTTCTCTGCTAATGATAGAATATACATTTGCAGAGATTAATATGTAGCTTTTGTTGAAAAAAAAACTATGTTGAAATACTATAATAAAATTGGTAAATTGACTTACTTTAATGAAGCTGAAGATTACGTCATCCTCTGCTGCACTTGTTTTATATTGTTCAGTACTATATACAGGGTACATACAGTATGAACACTTATTTTCAGGCATTCACTTCACACAACAGCTAGCCTTACTACTAATTCAAATGAGTTCTAATTCTAATTCACAGTTGAAAATTGTTTCTACTGTATATTTACACTGTACAGTATCGTTTTGTCAAGGCTTAAATAATCATTAACACTTACAATACTGTACTCTATCAACACTTTTTACACTAATTTATATGCCTTTTAACCCTTCAATTGCGCATCGCATCATATGATGCGTTGACCGACTTGCAGAAAATTGCGCGTCGCATCATATGATGCGTTGGAGTACTACGCAAGATTTAAACGGCCCGCGGATACACGGGGTTCACCACACCTTCATCAGGGCTCTTGTAAACAGACGCCATTTTTTAAAAAAATCGTGGGCCAAACTCCCGGGTGTTAGGGGCCTCAGTATCGAGTAAGCTACCAAGCCTGACGCACGCAGCATGAGCTCACAGCACTGCTGTTCAGCTTGTGACCACAGCATCGCCTAAAAATGCCATAATATACTTGTTCATGCTATTATGTAGCGATAATATTATTACAGGAGACCCCTGACTGTGATAAAACTGACCATGGGTCTGATAATAAGAGGATTGTGATGATATTTAGCGCTGTGCTCCATGGAAGGAGGAGTAATGCTGTGGGAGGGAGGGTGGTGGCGTTGTTATCTGACTGTGTGTGGCCACCTTTTATTGACTGCACTCACCATACCAGCTTAGTGGTTCGTTATGGTGAACACAAATGTAGATACTTATATATAACGTGTGTATAGAGAGTATAAACAGCAAGAGTAGGAGGTTGGGAGCCGCCATTTTGGTGAGAGGAGCGTCGTCTGCAGGAATTATCGTGTTGTTTACTGGTGATCACGTCTTTGGGCACCATACCAGTTTACTTGTACAAGTTTGGTGAATAAAACCGGTAGATATTTATATATAATGTGTGTATATAGCGTAATAACACCACAAGCAGTATTGTTGGAGGAGAAATATTAGTGCGTGTGGCCTTGAGGGCGGCAGCCATCAGCTGACTGTGAGGTCCATCAGTGGCAGTGGCAGCCAGTGGCGGGCTGCCACTGCCTGCCACTGCCACTCAGCATACCAACTTAGTGGTTCGTTATGGTGAACACAAATGTAGATACTTATATATAGCGTCTGTATATAGTGAATAAAGGCAAAAACAGTATTGTGGGAGGAGAATGTGAGCGAGTCAGATGACTTGAGGGAGGGCGTGAGTGGCTGGCTGGTACAAGGTGGTCACTCCTCGTTACTTTTTGACTCATAATAGCAACTTAGTGGTTCGTTATGGTGAACAAAACATGCAGATACTTATATATAACCTGTGTATATAGTGTAATAACTGACAAAGTATTTGTTCACTGTTTGATGAACATAATTGAATCAACAATAAGCACACCATATTTTTGAGTACAGCGATGATTCACCCATTTCATTATATAAATATATCACACTACACACTATTGAATAATATTACAGCAAAAAAACTACGAAAAATCAATCAGAGACACTGAAATAATTAGGCAATTATCTCTTTGTGGCAACTCCGGCCTGACAGCTGGCGATCAACAGACCGCCTGGGACGCATGCTGAGTGAGCGCCTGTTTTGTGCCAGACTTCCCTGCCCTATAGCGGCCAATATATTCAACTTACGATTTTGTTATTATTTTTCCCGTGATCAGTGAACACAAATTAACAGGTTAGGAAGAAAAAATAATTTTTTTTTTTTGTTTTGTATGCGCCTGTGGGTGTCAAATGGTATATAGCTATGCGCCATTTAAGGGTTAATCATATTTTATATCGTTAGTGGAGGCTACACGACTTTTGATGGGAATTCAGCATCAGCGGGTGCAGCATAGCTTGCAGAGCATTCGTTGCCGGTGGAGGCTGCACAACTTGTCGATGGGAATTCAGCATCAGCGGGTGCAGCATAGCTTGCAGAGCATTCGTTGCCAGCGGAGGCTGCACGACATGCTGATGGGAATTCAGTATCGGCGGGTGCAGCATAGCTTGCAGAGCATTCGTTGCCAGCGGAGGCTGCACGACATGCTGATGGGAATTCAGCATTGGCGGGTGCAGCATAGCTTGCAGAGCATTCGTTGCCAGCGGAGGCTACACGACATGTTGATGGGAATTCAGTATCGGCGGGTGAAGCATAGCTTGCAGAGCATTCGTTGCCGGTGGAGGCTGCACAACTTGTCGATGGGAATTCAGCATTGGCGGGTGCAGCATAGCTTGCAGGACATTCGTTGCCAGCGGAGGCTGCACGACATGCTGATGGGAATTCAGCATCGGCGGGTGCAGCATGGCTTGTAGGGCACACGTTGCCAGCGGATGCTGCATGACTTGTTGAATTCCCAGTGGGTGCTTTCACAAACCGTAGAAATCATGAATTTATCTATTTTTGTCTGAATCTGATTTTCTCTGGCTAATATTCTGAGACATTGCTCTCAGCCGCGCGAGTTAACAGTAAACAAAGCGGTCACATGGCCAGGCGCATTACGTTCTAGGTCCGTGGGAAAAAAAATACCTATTGCGTATACTATAAAAGGTATTTAATAAGAAAACAAAGAATTTTGTTTAATAACAATTGTTTTAAAATATTTTATTAATAATAATTTCGAATTTTCTTCATAAAACTGAATCATTTTGAAGGAAAGTTAAGATTTAATATACCACTCTGGATGATCGCCTGGTCGCCATGTGAGGGGCTGCCGATGCCAATACAAACCCAATAAAGACTGTCGGTAATATCGACCGCCAGACCGGTATAGGAGGCTCCAGGTACCAGGCTCCCAAACCGGTCGTTAATACCGGCAGATCGGTATAAAAGAGGCCGTTAAATTGAGTGGATACTGTACTGCTAACCGGTGCCCAAAACTACCAAACCACCTTCTAAGAACTGAACCCTCGGGACGTGTACACTCACGGGGACCTAGCAGGGGGAACCACCAAGTATCAGGGTGAGGCCAAACACCAGTGGCAAATAGGGCAGAACCCCCACCAAGGCAAAAACAAAAAGAAAACAAAACCCCGCAAGAGGACAACGTACCCCAAGGAACAGAGCCGGCCGCTGTGATAGGTGACAACTAGCTACACAGCACCCTGCTCCCTTCCAGTGCAAAAACTGCCTCTTACCCTAAGGTTAACTAGGGAAGACAAAACCCCCAAGTACCCAAAGAGTGGCTGAGAAACTGAGCAGTAAAACGGTCACACAGAGGCAGACCCTGAAGAACTTGTGGAAGGTAACCCCAAGTTCCAAGGGCAGTACTTACAAGGCACCTAGGGAAGGGAACCCTAGGCGCATGCAGCCCGAGTACTGAGGAATAACTCCTGGCTCTCGCACCCCTGGAGAACAGCAACCACACACAAGGCACAGTGCCACGAAAAAGACTAGAGCCAGAGCACACAACCGAGCCGATAGCATCAGCCTCAAGAACTGGGGTGTAGATCCCCGGTGCGGTAGGTCTGGGGTTGCCCCTTCCCCCTCCCGGGGAGGGGGGGGCCTGCGCAGACAGCGGCGCGATGACGAATGACGTCATACTAGTTTGCTCGTTTTTGTTTGGGGAGTTATATCCACTCGTTCGGCTTTTGGTTGCAATTTTCACTAGAATAAGGGTTTGTTTTGGGACACCTACCTTTCTGGGTGCTTAATCCGGTCGATGGCAGACATAGAATGCTTGTAATTACGAGGGGGTTTCTATAGGCCACTGCTTCCCTTGCCTCTCTAGAGGGGGCCAGGTTCTGGCTCGTGATCCCCGGTAGGTCAATAAGAACTCCATACACATGTCTGATGCCAAAGTCTGACATTAGCATATCAGCCTAGTAACTAGCTCTGGGGGAGCCATAGAGGCTTCCTCCAGAAAAATATTTTTTCTTCGTAAAATGATAAATTCCTTTCCCTGAACATGTCTATGTAAAAATAAATACCAAATTCCACTTACTTTGGCTGTGGGGACATAGACAAGGTGCGCTGTGACGTCATCAGGGCCTGGTTGCCCGTGCATGACTTGCCCAGACACGGTTGCGTGGGCCTTTCAAGCACCGGGTGTTGCCACAAATATATTTTCAATTATTTGTTCTATGTATTTCCAATGCGTTTTTTTTTATCGTATATGTTGCATATTTGTGTCCTTTACAATATGTATACAGTAGAACATTCATAATGTTCCATGGAACTGTGATACTGTACATGTGTCAGTAATGTGTCCACAATAAATTCAGTGTTGCAATATTTCTTGTTACAAATTCAATAAAATTACAATATGTACAGTTTCACACACTATTTACACAGTAACACACTGTATTACATATTCAGTACCTCGGAAGTGAGTAATAATCAACGAAGTAGTCCATGGTACACAGTGGGACTTCGCTCTCGTTGCACCAGGTACAGATAGATTTTCGCTTCCTGTTTCTTCGTTCTGTGTGCTTGCAAATAACACACTCATGTACACCCTTGGTTTTAGTATCTGTAGGTGGTATGTAGCCAAGCTTGTAATGCGTAAGGTTGTCTTGAAAAGATTATTGGAAAAGTTCAATTTGTAAGGTAGTCGTGAAAAGTTCGCTTTGTGAGGTCCGACACAGGAAGAGATTCAGCCAGCCTCTAAGAGTGTCCGTCAGTCTGGAAGAGATTCAGCCAGACTGACGCCACGGCGCCTGACAGCTGGGTGGAGAGCGCTTCGGATTCGTAGTCCTGACGTTCTGGGTTCGATTCCCGGTGGAGGCGGAGACAAATGGGCAAAATGTTTCTTACACCCTGATGCCCCCTGTTACCTAGCAGTAAATAGGTACATGAGAGTTAGACAGCTGCTACCGGCTGCTTCCTGGGGGTGTGTAACAAAAAGGAGGCCTGGTCGAGGACCGGGCCGCGGGGACGCTAAGCCCCGAAATCATCTCAAGATAACCTCAAGATAGCCTCAAAGAGTGTCCGTCAGTCAAGAAGAGATTCAGCTATTCTTGAAAATATCTATGGAAAACACCACCATGGAAGCCGATTACACCGTTCATCTAAGCTACTTGTATCAGATGCATCATCACTGAATGCAGAAAATGATTCATCTATGTATTATCTATATAAATTAGAGATAGCATAGGTGGGTAAGGGTGACGCTCAGAGCTACAACTGGATATGCTCGCTGTATCCTCATAGGTGCTGTATCACTTGCATCCGACCTTTGTGTTAGGTCCTTATTGTGCTTAGCTTCACCAATATTATGACCCTTATGGTCTTCAAATAATAAGGTTTGAGTTAAACCGACAGAGCGTGATCTTTCAACACCGCGTCGGATAGGTGTTTAGGAGCCAGAGGCGAGTGAGCCATCCATGGTTGCTCACTCAGTACTAACCCAGCCAGCAGCCCTAGGACATTCTGGGAATTGTTTCCAAGATGGCTGCCTCTCACTGGAGGTCCAAAGAGTCCATTTCATACATAACCAACCGCACACACATTTAGAATGGGTACAAAAAAAACAGCGTTGAATGTAATGAAACGCCATTTTCTGGGTGAGCCCCGGAGGCTCCCTGGCAACCCTCCCTTCCACCGGTCGGCGGTTTTTTCGCGTTGGTTGAAGCTTAGCTTCCGAACTGAAGCTTGGCAGCCGGCGCGGTAGGTCCGGGGCTCCCCCCTCCCCCTCTCGGGGCAGGGAGGGCTGCGCGGACGATCGGCGCGGCAGTAAAGTGTGATGTTTGCTTGTTTGCTTGTTTCCTTGTGATTGTAGTGAGTTTCTACTTCTCTGTTCGTTTTTTTGTTTTAGTTTTTTACCATGTGGGGTTTGTTTTGTTATGCCTACCTTTCTGGGTGCCTAACCCCGGTTGATGGCAGATAAGGAAAACTCCAACTACAAAGGGGTTTTCCAGGGCCATTGCTCCCTGAAACCTCTCTGAAGGGGCCAGGTTCTGGCGCTGGTCCTTGGTAGGTCTGAACTCGGCTAATGTCCCGGTCTAATATAACATACATTAGGCCGATAAGCTCCAGGGAGCCTCCGGGGCTCACCCAGAAAATGGCGTTTCATTACATTCAACGCTGGTTTTCTCTGGGGAGCCCCTACGGCTCCCTGGAGCTTCATACTCAAAGAGAAGGAAAAGAAAGGGCTAACCCAGGAGGCGGCCGCCACAAACTCTGCAACGCGAAGCCGAGACAACAGGTTGCAACCTGCGACCCAAGGCAACAAGAACGCACAGGAGCAGACGCGCATAAAGAATGTGCGGTCAAGAACCTGTGCGACCCTCAAATCCCTGCGCCCGAAATGAGCCCTAGACGTCACCAACATTAGCAGCAAAAGCTGCAAACGTCTGAACAGCACGGGCACAAAGACAGACCGGAGGCTGGAAGACTGAAAAACTCTGCGGACGACCTGGGAGACCCCGAGCCCTGATAACAGGGAACGAGGGGAACCGGATACACCACAGCACATCCCCAGACACGGTACGCAGGTAACGGCAAAAGCACAACCGGACAACACAGGACGCACCCCCGGCCAAACCAAAAAACCCCTCCGGAAAGCAGCCGTCTCAACCGTCGCCAGGACGGAGAAAGGCTGCTCACGTACAAACCTATCACCAGTACCAAAGAGCAGAAACCTGAACCGAATGGGCTACCACAAACTGAGGAGAAGATAAGAAGGGACCCTGATCAAGGACCAGGACTGCTCAGGCGATGCATGAGCAGGCCGGAGGTGAAACAAAACACGAGAAAGCGTACGAAACGGGGCAGATGTGACATCCACCCCGAACGCAAGCCGGAGCGGCTCCACCAGCGCCGCACAAAACGAGGCGACAGTAAAAACATCAAATAACTGTAGTCCTGAAAACCCAAGAAAGGACAAGACAAACCGATGCAAAAGAGACAGCAACCTACGAAGAGCAAGAAAAAGGTGCATAGAAACACCAGGAACATCATACTGTTGCCAAGACGAAGCTCGCAGGTGGGACGCCGTCAACAAAGCCACCTGAACACCACAGAGATGGTGATACCCGGGTCAAAATACCAGACGCGAAGAGCCGAGGAGAAGGCCGAACCAGTCACGTACAGGACCGATCCGACCTGCCAAAAGAGGCGGAGCCGCGGGAAAACGCCCCGGGTTCAGACACTTATCAAGCAGCGTCTGAAAATAAAGCTGGGCCGGCCACCAAGGAACCATAAGGACTGCTCTCGTGGGAATCTGCTGCAACCGAGCCAGAACCCGAAGCAATAGCTGGACCGGGAGAAGAGGAACAGGTACCCCCACCTCGACCAGTCCTGCCGAAAAGAATCCACCATGAACGCCTCGCAGGTGGGTAAGGGCGCAACATAAAATGGGCAACACCTTGACCACGCCGACTCGAAGACGTCCATGGCCAGGAGTCCATACATCCGACAGAGCCAACAAAATGAGTCGGCAACGACTAGCTAATCAGTGAACAGAGGAATGAACCAAGACAGCTGTCCGCCAGGACGCAGGACACACCCCAGACATGAACCTCACGGTTAGCCAAATTCCGAGAATCCAGCAAACGAGCCACTCTAAGGAACCAACCCCAAAGGTCAACACCGAAGAGAAACCCTGTGGTTCCAGCAAGAACCGCCAGAGAACAGTCCGAACGGAGCTGAATGGTAGAGCACCGAGTGACCCAAACCCTCCAAAGCGCAAACCAGACAGCCACGTTCTCCCGAATCGTGCTGTGAGCCCAACGGACGGACAGACTCCACCATCCCCGGCCAACCTGGTGAGCACTGGTCACAAAGCACTGGTCACAAAGATGACCCGTCCGTGAACACATCGAGCGAAGGCTCAGGGAGGTGCCAAGGCACGGAACCCCGTAAACCCCAAAGAGGAAGCTGGTGACGCAGCACCAACACAAGATCCCCGGAGGAACGAACCCAACGATTGCAAGAGGCGGAAGGGGAGTCTCTGAAGGAACCAAACAGACGCCGAAGCCAAACCCGACCCCATGGGCAGACCAGCACGTCAAAGTCCAGACTCCCACATAATTGCTCAAGCAACCGTTGAGCAACCTGCGACCCCCCCTCATGAACAACCGAAGGTGGGACCACAGCCGCAGTAACACTTCTGGAGGGAAAGACAAGGAGTGGCCCAATAGCCCTAAACAAGGCCCAGGTCCAAACCCGGGATGGAAACAGATGGAATGGCCTCCAGATCACCAGGAAACCAAACCCGGTGATCTGGAAAGAACCACACCCTTGGCAAGCAGACAAGGGGACCGACTGGGAGCCCACACCAGCCAGTCGTCGAGGTAGGTGAATCGAATCTAAAGTAGACTCAAGACAGGGTACTAAGATCCGGTAAAAATGCAAATATACACCAAGTGCCAATTACAAAATAGGGAAGGCAACAAAAGCAGCAAGCCTGAAGCCCCAGCAACAACTGTGCCAGTCCCGGAAAACTGGAGAGGAACATGCCAAGAATTGACCTGGAGGTCCAAGGCCACTATCCAGGCACCCGGCCCCCAACAGAAGCCGGACAGGAGACAACAGTCCTCCGAGGAGGGCATAGAATCCAGGGCGCAGACTGAAGAAGTCCAGAAGAACCGCAGATGCGAAAGGCCCATGACTGCAAAGAGCAGACGGGAACCCCAGAAGGATGGGACGGATTGACCACGTCCAACGCACCCACGAAGATGACATGACGAAGCGCAGGGGAAGAAGCCCACCCCGCCAGCTCTGACCCCCCCCCCCCAAAGGGAGAGAAGCTGTCCACCGATGCCACCAGAGGCCGGAAGACATCCAAAAGTGCCCACCAACAGCGGAACCATGTGAGAGTCAACAGAGCAAGCTGCTCCCCCAGTGCCCCGTCAACAGAGAAGGGAACAGAGCCCCTTCCAAAAGAAAAAGTACACATACACATATACACATTATGTATATATGTACACATACATATTCATATACACATACACACAAGATATGTTACACACACGTGTTTATACACATGTGCACACACACACAGCATACACATGTACATGCGAACACACACACGGACTGGAGAAATGTCACAAGTGGAGTACAACAGGGTTCAGTTCTTGCACCAGTGATGTTTATTGTCTACATAAACGTTCTATCAGTCGGTATACAGAATTATATGAACATGTTTGCTGATGATGCTAAGATATTAGGAAAGATAAGAAACTTAGACGATTGTCATGCCCCTCAAGATGACCTGCACAAAATAAGTACCTGTATATGGAGCACTACTTGGCAAATGGAATTTAATGTTAATAAATGCCATGTTATGGTATGTGGAATAGGAGAACATAGACCCCACACAACCTATATGTTATGGGAGAAATCTTTAAAGAATTCTGATAAAGAAAGAGATCTAGGGCTGGTTCTAGATAGAAAACTATCACCTGAGGACCACATAAAGAATATTGTGCGAGGAGCCTATGCCATGCTTTCTAACTTCAGAATTGCTTTTAAATACATGGATGGCGATATACTAAAGAAATTGTTCACGACTTTTGTTAGGCCAAAGCTAGAATATGCAGCGGTTGTGTTGTGCCCATATCTTAAGAAGCACATCAACAAACTGGAAAAGGTGCAAAGACATGCTACTAAGTGGCTCCCAGAACTGAAGGGCAAGAGCTACGAGGAGAGGTTAGAGGCATTAAATATGCCAAAACTAGAAGACAGAAGAAAAAGAGGTGATATGATCACTACATACAAAGTAGTAACAGGAATTGATAAAATCAATAGGGAAGATTTCCTGAGACCTGGAACTTTAAGAACAAGAGGTCATAGATTTAAACTAGCTAAACACAGATGCCGAAGAAATATAAGAAAATTCACTTTCGCAAACAGAGTGGTAGACGGTTGAAACAAGTTAGGTGAGAAGGTGGTGGAGGCCAAGACCGTCAGTAGTTTCAAAGCGTTATATGACAAAGAGTGCTGGGAAGACGGGACACCACGAGCGTAGCTCTCATCCTGTAACTACACTTAGGTAATTACACTTAGGTAATTACATACACTTTAAAAGAAAAGTGCAAGCCGCCGACCAGTAGGCAGAGAGCAGGCAAAGAAGGCACAAAACTGCATCAAAAGGCCCACCTCGACAACAAAACCTCAAAGTCCCAGCACGACCACAACATGTGCCAAGACCCAAAAAGATCAGTCTGCAAGCCAGGAAGACCCTGGAACTCCAGAAGGCAGAACCGGGTCACACGAGGAAACAAAGCCCCCTGACCCCACAAAGGGGGCCCAAGAGGAAGAAACCTCCAGAATGAGACCAAAGAGCCTAAAGGAACCCGGAATCAAACCAGGGGGAGCCCAAACCAATACATTTGCTGGCGGAGAAACACCACAGAAAGGCAAAGCACAGCCCCCAGACAGAACCCCCAGGGAAACGGACATAACAGACCGAAAACCGAGGGATAAGGTGTGGGAGCAAGCATAACAGCCAGGGACACTGAGCATAAACCCAAGGGCCCAGACCCAAAACAGACAAAAAGGGAAACCCGGTGTAAAATCAACACCCAAACGTTCCCAGAGGAACAGGACATGGACAAAAAACACCAGAAAAGCAAAGAAACGACAACAGGAGAATAAAACCCCTGAAAAAAGGTGAAAACTCACGCAAGAAGCTCGCTCGCACACCCAGGTGCATGTAAACAAACCACAACGCCGCCCTGGTGGCCACGCTGGGAAACCGGTAGACGAAAATGGCCGCCAGAACAGAGGGCTGTGACTGACACTAAAGATATGAAAACACGCCAGCAAAAGTGAGAAGCAAGCAGACTGGATGAGTGAAAAACTCCGCCCAAAAGCAGAAAACCCAGGCAGGGGCAAACCGCCCCAGAACTGCTAGCAGGCATCCCCCACAGCCCCAGGAACCAGCAACAGAGGCGCCGGGGCAGAGCCGTCCTCCAAGCCCTCCGCCCTTAAAGAAAAGGAAGAGTTCATGGGAAAGGCAGCAAGAAAGGGCTGCTGGTAAGACCCAGAAGCCTTGGCAGTAGGAACAGGCTCGAAAACCTCCGTCCCCCAACCCGAATGGGGCAGCCCCCGAAAACCGCCCGAGTCTCGGCCCCAACTAAACCCCGCCCTGACCCCAAGACCCGCAGATGGTCCAGAGCCGGGAACAGGGAGGGAAAGGGGCGAACAGCACCTAACCAAAACGGGGTGGCCTCAGGGCATCCGAGTGGGAAACCAACCTAGTATGTTGCAGCAACCTAACCTAGCTTGCAACACGGATGCCGCCTGTACTGTGAACAGTAATAACATCAGGAGAGTACAGTACAACCTCGATTCAACGTACCCCGATTCAACGAATCTCCGGGTAGTTCGCACACTTTTCAGGCTGGATTTACTCACTCGGTTCGACGAACAATGGTTCGCCGAAGCAGGGGATGTTCAGATTTTCTTATGACGTCGAGACAGAGATCACAAACTGGTGGAAAACTTTCCCATTCTATCACAAATTACAATTATTAATTCCTTCATATGACAAGTTCGATCACACAAGTGGACCACACAAGTGGACTGCACAAGTGGTCCACAAGGGGTCCACAAGCTTACGATGTTGGGACAGAGTTCACAGAGTGGTGGAAAACTGTCTCATTCTATCACAGATTACTATTAATAATTCCTTCATAAGACAAGTTGGATCACACAAGTGGACCACACAAGTGAACCATATTAACCAAACACCAGCCAGAGTGGTCTACACAAGTGAACGACTGAGTTTCAATGATTTTCGTTCACCAATTTGTGGCACACGTATCTTTGTAAATTAATTTAAAGGCCGAAGCGTGAATAGCTAGCTAATGTGTTGAAATCTTCTTATATACATTTGCTGTGATGAAACAAGATGAGTGAGGGTGGACAGATAAGGGAATACTGTACAGCAAACCTCACTTTACAGTGAGGTTTCACTCACTTTCGTCAGTGTTGTCATAGTTCCATGACTTTGAACGTTTCACATTAATAAATCATTTCTAAAACTGGTGTTTTAATAACTCTTTATTGTCCTAATTAAACTAAACTAAGTAAAACAAAAAGTATGCTGTAATATGATAGAGATCTGCTATTTGAGATATTATTCACGTTATTGACGGCACAACTCCAGCACGAGTGGACAGGTCTAATCCCTGTCCACACAACACCATGCTTGTTTTGTTCGATTTCATCACAATAGTTCAGTGATCTACGGCTTCGAAATAATAAAATTAATAAATCAGTTCCAAAGTAAGTATTTTTTATAACACTTATCACCGTAATAATGTTGCTAAACTAAACATGTAACCCAAAAATATATAATTTGATATAAATCGAATATTAAAGAGAGATTTATGTTACTGGAGCTGGCTTAAACACCAGCCTACTGAAGGGTGTACGTATAGACTTAGTCTGCGTTCGTACAGTACGCACTCAGTGCCCTTAGCTTTGTCTGCGATTGACGTACAGTATTTATCCGCCGGTGGAAGAATAATTGTGGAATTGACCATTTTTTTACTACAGCTCTTTGGTTATAAAACAAAATGTCTCAGCGGCTTACTAATAGTGCCTTATTAAAGCCAAAAATGAAGCAATATCTTGCAATTACTAGTAGCAGAAAATCAACCAGCAGGAGCACAGCCGTACCCAGCACGAGAACAGCCGTACTCAGCACGAGAACAGCCGTACCCAGCACGAGAACAGCCATACCCAGCACGAGAACAGCCGTACCCAGCACGAGAACAGCCGTACCCAGCACGAGAACAGCCGTACCCAGCACGAGAACAGCCGTACCCAGCTCGAGAACAGCCGTACCCAGCTCGAGAACAGCCGTACCCAGCTCGAGAACAGCCGTACTCAGCTCGAGAACAGCCGTACCCAGCACGAGAACAGCCGTACCCAACACGAGAACAGCCGTACCCAGCACGAGAACAGCCATACCCAGCACAAGAACAGCCGAATCCTGCACGAGAACAGCCGTACCCAGCACTGGTGCAACAGCAGCCAGCACCAGCTCAGAAGCAGCTGAACCCACAGCAGCAGCGAGCACCAGCAAAGCTGATGCAAACATCTAAAAACATCGTGTGTGGCGTGAACAGTTAGAACAAGTGTTAAATTTAAGTGTGTACACAGTGTTAAAATTAAAGTTGCAGTAATTTTAGTGTACAATAGTTTTCATAAACTGTATTGTAGTACTCAACATACAGCAGAACTACTTTTAATCAACACAGTGCTAACGGCATAATGCACTACAGCACGTATTTACTGTAGAGCATTCACAACTTCACAAAACTTCAAGATCGATATAACTCCAACAATAAGGTAAATTTATGAATTACAGTATTTTTTAGTAGAGAAGTAATATATAGGTACAGTATGTAATATGATAATGCATTTTTGTGTACAAGAAAAAAAAAGACACTGACACAAATGCCTGCTGAAGGTCACCTCTTGCAACAAATCCAACTCTCCAACGAACTGGGGTTGGTCCCATATAGTATATTGAATCGAGGCTGTACTGTACTGGAGAACAAGCAGAAAATCTCTCTCGCAAGACTCCGGGTCAAGTGTCAGTGACCCAACAGGCAACATGACGGAGGTAAAAGTGGCAACTGTCACCAGGAGACAAGGGCACAGCAACCAATGATCCTGTACAAGACGGGTTGGAACCCGGAAGACACATTCAATGGTCCCCCGAGCCCAGACGGGGGTTTCCAGGGCCCGTAGGCTGACTGCTACGGGAAGCCCGGGCAAGGTGTTGCTAACCGGTTAAGAAACCCAAAAATAACAGGAGGGATAGCACTGAAAACCCCTGCAACGTGTACAATCACAGGGGCCTAGCAGAGGGCCGCCAAACACTACCAGTGGAACTATGGCCACACTGGCAGACCCCCACCAGGCAAATGAAATAAAAACAAAAGAAAAACCCCGCAAAAGTACACCGTCCAGAGGCAACAGGAACCGGTCGCCGCTTAGGTGGCAGGCTGCGCAACACCTTGACGCCCTAACCAGCACAATACCAATCCCTACCCAGGGCCAAA
The DNA here is from genome assembly GCA_020271785.1 of Procambarus virginalis. Classification (NCBI taxonomy): domain Eukaryota; kingdom Metazoa; phylum Arthropoda; class Malacostraca; order Decapoda; family Cambaridae; genus Procambarus; species Procambarus virginalis. Next base: position 2,868,423 of record WNGS01009202.1, read on the forward strand.
CAAGGGCCCCAAGCCCCAGCTGGCCCCAAGGGCGAGGCAAATGCCGAGCAGCAAGAACCTCTACGGGAATGGTTCCCGAACGCCTCAGGGTAACCCTCAGGTATAACCCTGTCATACAGGGGCAGTACTCACAGGGCGCTTAGGGAAGTCAGCCACTAAACGCATGCAGCCCGGCACTGATGAGGTACTCCTGGCCACCGCACAACACAACACACGGCAGTGAACGCCACACAAGGCAAACACCGCCTAGGAAACTGAGGCCAGAGAAGCATCTATCCCGGTTGACATTAGCTTACGAACTGAAGCTTGGCAGCCGGCGCGGTAGGTCCGGGGCTCCCCCCTCCCCCTCTCGGGGCGGGGAGGGCTGCGTGGACGATCGGCGCGGCAGTAAAGTGTGATGTTTGCTTGTTTCCTTGTGATTGTAGAGAGTTTCTACCTTTCTGTTCTTTTTTTTTTAGTTTTTTACCATGTGGGGTTTGTTTTGTTATGCCTACCTTTCTGGGTGCCTAACCCCAGTCGATGGCAGATAAAGAAAACCCCAACCACAAAGGGGTTTTCCAGGGCCATTGCTCCCTGAAACCTCTCTGAAGGGGCCAGGTTCTGGCGCTGGTCCCTGGTAGGTCTGAACTCCTTAGCTAATGTCCGGTCTAATATAACATACATTAGCCCATTAAGCTCCAGGGAGCCGTAGGGGTCCCCAAAGAAAATAAAAGAGTTTTCTCGGTTGGGCAGTTTCCCACCGACCGAGAATACTCGGTTGGTGCAGTTCAGTGGTTAACCCTTATACCGCGCAATACATATATAGATGATGGAAGTAACTTACTGAACCGCGCACTACATATACAGTGGTACCTCGGAATACGAGTGTCCCTGTATATGAGTTTTTCGGAATACGAGAGGATTTGCTCGG
>WNGS01009202.1:2884215-2905096 GCA_020271785.1 Procambarus virginalis
TGGGTTGCTGAGAGAGGAGTGTGCACCCTGAGCTCAGGCTATTCCACTTAGGCTGATTTTTCAGGCATCCCTGTTTACAGGGAGGGTAGCTGATGTGTGGAAAAAGGCTAACATAGTTTCCAATCTACAAAAGTGGAAGCAGGGACAAAGGACCCCCTTAATATAGACCTGTATCATTGACAAGTGTAATAGTCAAAATATGGAAAAATAATTAAAACTAAATGGGTAGACAACCTGGAGAGAAATGATATATATCAGACAGACAGTATGGTTCTTGCGATCTGAAAGATCATGTGTAACGAACTTACTCAGTTTTTATGAAGCGAGCCACAGAGATTTACAGGAAAGAGATGGTTGGGTTGACTGGCATCTATCTGGACCTAAAAAAGGCTTTCGACAGAGTTTCCCCATAAGAGGTTGTTTCTGTAAACTGGAACATATTGGCAGGGTGACGGGTAAGCTACTAACCTGGATGAAAAAAGTTTCCCCGTAAACTGACAGAAAAAGGAGGCGCGTAATCAGAGGCAAGGTATCGGGATTGGAGGGAATATCACAAGTGGAAGTACCACAGGGTTCAGTTTCTTGCACCGGTAATGTTCATTGTTTACATAAACGATCTACCAGGGATGCAGAATATATGAACATGTTTGCTGAAGATGCTAAGATATTAGGGAAGATAAGAAACCTACATGATTGTCATGCCCTTCAAGAAGACCTGGATGAGATAATAATGATAGAATATAAATATAGAAATCTAAGAATTCTGAAAGAAAGGGATCTAGGGGTGGTTCTAGATAGAAAACTGTCACCTGAGGACCACATCAAGAACATTGTGCGAGGAGCCTATGCTACACTTTCTAACCTAGAATTGCTTTTAAATACATGGTGGTGAAATACTAAAGAAATTGTTACGACTTTTTTAAGACCAAAGCTGGAATATGTGGCAGGTTGTATGGTGCCTTATTTTAAGAAGCACATCAACAAACTGGAAAAGGTGCAAAGACATGCCACTAAGTGGCTCCCAGAAACTGAAGGACAAGAGCTATGAGGAGAGGTTAGAGGCATTAAATATGCAAAAACTAGAAGATAGAAGAAAAAGAGCGATATGATCACTCGTACAAAATAGTAACAGGAATTGATAAAATTGAAGGGAAGATTCCTGAGACCCTGGAACTTCAAGAACATAGAGGTCATAGATTTAAACTAAGCTAACAAAGCTCCGAAGAAATATAAGCAAATTTATTTCCTTCGTCAAATAGAGTGGTAGAGGTGGAACAAGTTAGAGTGAGAAGGTGGTGGAGGACCAACAACCTCAGTATTTCAAAGCGTTATATGACAAAGAGTGCTGGGAAGACGGGACACCACGAGCATAGCTCTCATCCTGTAACTACACTTAGGTAATTACACTTAGGTAATTACACACACACACCACACACACACCAGTATATAATTATACACAAAATGAGGTAGGTTGTTTAAAGTACTTTCAATAGATGGCCAATACAAATCAACTAACAATTAATAATTCTATAAAATAAAAACTTACTTGCTATGATATTATAATTACAATATAATTAATTACTTAAGTTGACACTAAAACAAAATGAGGTAGAATAGCAATAGGTACACTCAGTACACTGAATGATAATGTTTAAACTAGAGGACACAGGCAAAGCCATGACAATTTAAAAAAATAAAATTAAAACTTTTTGAATGGAAGGTGAGAGCTATAGTACACATTGGTCGTTAGATGAGACTATAATTTATATTCTGGTTATTCAGCTGTTATCCCACAGTCATTCAGGAAAGAATTGAGGTTAGCTTCAAACAGATATTAACAAAGTTTTCGATTGGGCAGCAGAAAATAACATGATGTTTAACGGTGATAAATTCCAGGTACTCAGATACGGCAAAAATGAGGATCTTAAACATAATACAGGGTACAAAACACAATCGAATCTGCCCATAGTAGGAAACAGCATGTCAAGGATTTGGGAATAATGATGTCCGACGACCTAACGTTTAGGGAGCATAACCAAGCAAGTATTGCGTCAGCCAGAAAAATGATAGGATGGATTACAAGAACCTTCAAGTCCAGAGATCCCATCACAATGGTTGTACTCTTCAAATCACTTGTGTTGTCCCGTCTTGAGTACTGCTCGGTACTCACTTCCCTTTTCAGAGCAGGAGAGATTGCTGAAACTGAAGGAATACAGAGAACATAAATGGCACGCATAGACGAGATAAAGCACCTAAATTATTGGGATCGTCTCAAAGCTCTCCAAATGTACTCACTAGAAAGGAGACGAGAGAGATATCATATAATATACAAATGGAAAATACTGAAGGAACAGGTCCCAAATCTGCACAGTAAAATAACAATGTACTGGAGTGAAGGACATGGAAGAAAATGCAGAATAGAACCAGTGAAGAGCAGAGGTGCCATAGGCACAATCAGAGAACACTGCATGAACATCAGAGGTCCACGGTTGTTCAACGTCCTACCAGCAAGCATCAGAAATATTACAGGAACAACTGTGGACATCTTCAAGAGGAAACTAGATTGTTTCCTTCAAGGAATGCCGGACCAACCGGGCTGTGGTGGGTATGTGGGCCTGCGGGCCGCTCCAAGCAACAGCCTGGTGGACCAAACTCTCACAAGTCAAGTCTGGCCTCGGGCCGGGCTTGGGGAGTAGAAGAACTCCCAGAACCCCATCAACCAGGTAGCTTCAGTGGTTATTACATAGGTTTTTCCAGCGTCAGACTTCCTAGCTATAATTTTACCATCTCGCACAAAACAATGTTTAATTGCAGGAAAAGTTTTGCGGAATCCATGCAGTTTATGTAAGAGATTTTGTCTGAACCTGGTCAGACATTCATTCACATAAACAGTAGATTTACTAGAGACTGCAGAATTGATAAGGTCTGACCTGCGGGAGCAGCTATCTAATTTCACGCGAATTTTCTTGTTATTTGAACCAGATGATTTGATACCCACTCTAAGCTGATTTGATGTCACTTTTTTGGATTGAATAACTTATCTTATCCTGCAGTTCCTTGATCACGATGGCAGCACAGTCTTCTCCGTCAGTTTCACGGGGAAAATCACGTGTAGAGTATTGGTATTGTATGTACTACCTCTATCTTTAAATCTAACAATGTTTGTACTGTAACACTGCAACTATGTATGTACTGTTCCTAAATAAATTATTATTATTATTATTACTTAGTTTTCATCTTAAACTAGTTGAGAGAGGTACAGCCTTTGACATGATTGGGAAGGTCATTCCACATTCTGGGTCACTTGATTTGTAGAGGATTTCTAGTTTGATTAAGTCGTATTCTTGGAATATCGAATAGGTATTTGTTTCTGGTGTGGTGTCCATGGGTTCTGTTATAACCTTCTAAGAAGCTTTTTTAAGCTTGTTTCAAGAAATTCAATAGTTTGTTTAATTGTTTGGGAAATTCATTTGGTGATTTTGAGATTTCAGAGTGTCACCTAAATATTCACCTATTCCTGTTTTAATAACTGTAATGCACACACTTTGATTGTTTGTCAAGTCCCGCCAATTCAAAAATATGTTACTAGCCCCACGTGGTTATTCTTGTGTCTGAAGTGTTTATAAAAGCAGATTGGTTCTACATCCCTGTTTTACAGTAACATATCTATGTTGACCAGACCACACACTAGAAAGTGAAGGGACGACAACGTTCTTCAGTCACGTTATTGTGACTCATTGCCTAACATATCTACACTATAAGAAAGTAAGGACAAGTTTCGTGAGTTCGTACTCTAGGGTGCAGCATACAAGCTCGTGCATTTATAAAGAGGTGGAGTGTTTACAAATACAAATATTTATTCAGGTAAAGTACATACTGTATATACAAGGTGAGATACAAAAGTTGATGGATTTATAGATGGAGCTAGTACATACAATGCCTAAAGTCACTATTACGCAAAGCGTTTTCCTGCCCGAAATGCTGTTTCCTGCCCGGTAATGTTCATTGTTTACATAAACAATCTACCAGTTGGAATGCAGAATTATATGAACATGTTTGCTGAAGATGCTAAGATATTAGGGAAGATAAGAAACCTACATGATTGTCATGCCCTTCAAGAAGACCTGGATAAAATAAGTAATAAAATAAGAATTCTGACAAAGAAAGGGATCTAGGGGTGGTTCTAGATAGAAAACTGTCACCTGAGGACCACATTAAGAACATTGTGCGAGGAGCCTATGCTACACTTTCTAACTTCAGAATTGCTTTTAAATACATGGGTGGTGAAATACTAAAGAAATTGTTTACGACTTTTTTAAGACCAAAGCTGGAATATGTGGCAGTTGTATGGTGCCAATATTTTAAGAAGCACATCAACAAACTGGAAAAGGTGCAAAGACATGCCACTAAGTGGCTCCCAGAACTGAAGGACAAGAGCTACGAGGAGAGGTTAGAGGCATTAAATATGCAAAAACTAGAAGATAGAAGAAAAAGAGCCGATATGAACACTCGTACAAAATAGTAACAGGAATTGATAAAATTAATAGGGAAGAATTCCCGAGACCCGGAACTTCAAGAACATGAGGTCATAGATTTAAACTAACGAAACAAAGCTACCAGAGAAATATAAGCAAATTTATTTTTGTAAACAGAGTGGTAGATGGAACAAGTTAGGTGAGAAGGTGGTGGAGGCCAATACCATCAGTAATTTCAAAGCGTTATATGACAAAGAGTGCTGGGAAGACGGGACACCACGAGCATAGCTCTCATCCTGTAACTACACTTAGGTAATTACTGTTTCATCACTCATTGGTCGCTATTCATATTTAAATTAATTCCTTTGTGAAATGTTTTAGGATTCACAATAAATGGCTGTAAATTACTCTTGTTTTTATTACACCTCTTCAGACACTGCTTGTCTGGAGTGAAGCCCCTTGTGATTCCTTAAAGCTACTACAGTATTTCTGATAGTGTACCATCTACTATGTTGCATCAGCCGCAGAGTTCTATTGGCCCAACCTGTCCTCTTACAAATTACGACTTAATTGGCCGTTTGCCCGTATGGCTGAAACTGTACCTAATTTGAAAACTAAAAAAAAAATGAAAATAAATTTTGGATTTAAAAAAAAAAAAAAAGCAAGTTAAAGGTTCTCTGGTAGGTTAGGTGGGCAGGAAATTCTCCTTAAGTTTCAAAACGTCATGAAAAATGTTAATTGAAAGTTTCCTCTCCGAACCTTTCTGAGTAAGTCGGAGGACTCGAACAGAAAACGAGACAGTACATCACTTTTGTGAGCCGATTTCATTTAAAATTAAGGCCAGTTTTGGCCATAGTGCGCATATGAGTGAAAAGCGATGTTATTTTTAAGAGAACGGGTTGATTGGCCTACTGGGGGACAAGCGGAGCCTGGTCCTCCCTCACAGAGGCATAGAGAGTGGTGACATTTATTTATTTATACCACAACCCGGGAAGGCAACCAGAAAAGTCAGCGAGACAAAAGAAATAACTGCTGGCTCCAAATGAGACCACAGCCTCGGTAGCTGCCTGAAAAGCCCTAACCTTATCAAGAGGGTCAGAAAGAAGAGGAGAATGGGGAGAGCAATCCCATTGGACTTTTTTTCAAACTTGTTCATTTTTTTCCATTTTCTATAGAGCAAAAGGTTCGTTCAGTGTATGGTCAGGTAAGCTGCTCCATGTTTCTTAAAAAAAATAAAATAAAAAACGAAAAAAAATTGAACGAATTTGAAAAATGGACAAATATCATAAAAGTTCATTCAGGGTTTGTCAGGTAGGATGCTCCATTATGACAATCTTAAAGAAAGATTGTCATAATGGAGCATCCTACCTGACAAACCTTGAACGAATCTTTATGACATTTGTCCGTTTTTCAAATTTGTTCAATTTCATTTTTCCTTTTTTTTTTTGAAGAAACATGGAGCAGCCTACCTTACAAACACTTAGTTTTAGTTCATTTATTATGCACCCCATACCCATCTTGTGGGCGGTAGTGGAAAGGGTTACAGAGGCACATAATGGGCTCAGGGACTGAACCCCACAATTCATTTAGCTAAGCAAGTTACAATCTTGATGAGCTAGTTACAAAATTCAATATAAGTCGTCACATCAACAATGGGTTCAAGATCGACCTCAAATACAGGTTCTAAATTAAGCAACTGACATATGTGGAGAGCTAGTGTCACAATTTATATGTTTGTCCTGCACACCGCCCCCCATCCAGTGGGCAGCGGTGGATAGGTTACAATCACTCAGTTACTACCTACAGTTAGCAAACTGGGGATATTTGGCTAAAATTTCTGGTAGCAGATCATTTTGAATGAAATATTTACACATCGCTGGAACATTGGTTATAGAATTGTCTCTAAATTCACGTATCTTTTCGCACTCCATCACATAGTGACGGAGGCTGTGCGAATAATTTTGTTGACACAGTTTACATTTGGTCAGGTCTACATCGGCAGATAATGAGAATTCCCAGAGATACTTGTAACCGAGTCTAAGCCGAGCAGCAGTAACATCTAGAAGTCTGCTGATTTTATTGGATGATCCATAGATGTGTGGCTCCTCTTGCATGATAGTATGATGATAGATGGAATTACTGGTGTCAATTTCACTTTGCCTCAGATCTACAAGATCTTGTTGAAGTTCTCGGTGTACTGCTGCTCTCAGATTGCTCATTGACAATCCAAGGTTACACTCAACGGCTCCTTTAAAGGCAGATTCTTTGGCTAACTTATCAGCTCTATCATGCATTCGGAGGCCAACATGAGATGGAGACCACATGAAATGGACTCTGTTACCATCCTTAATAATTTTGTTGTATTTGTGTCTAGCTTCGGACACGAGCATGTTACAGTTGTGTCTTAAAGAGTTGAGAGCATTTAAGGATGATAAGGAGTCACAACACTAAATAAACCTTTTTGACATTTGTTCTTTTTTCAATTTTTTTCATTTTTTTTATTCTACAAAAAAAATTAATGCTTTGCAACATCACAGCAGTCACCCCTTTACATCCCAACATCATTAGGATCTTTAACCCTTACACTGCTCAGGGGTCCTGGGGACATTTACACCCCTGTGCGCAAGAAAAAAAAAATCCAAAAATTTTTTTCGTCTTCTAAACACGTTAATTTGTGTCCCCTGAGCACGGGAAAAATAGCAAAAAAATCGTAGGTCACATATTTTGGGCGCAATTGACCGAGGAAGTCTGGCAAAAAGTGGGCGTTGACAGAGCGGTCGCCAGGGCCGGTCAGCGTCACCCGCGCTGACAGATGGGAGTTGCCACAAAGATATTATTACCTAATTGTTTCAATGTCTCCGATTGATTTTTTCTTAGTTTTTTTGCAGTAATATTATTCAATAGTGTGTATTGTAATATATTTATATAATAAAAGTGGTGAATAATCGCTATACTCAAACGTATGGTGTGCATATTAGTAATTCAATTATTATGTTCATAAAACAATAAACAAATAGTTTTGCTGCTATTACACTCTATACACAGGTTATATATAAGTATCTGCATATTTTGGTTACCATAACGAACCACTAAGTTGGTATTGAGAGTCGAAAAGCAACGAAGAGTTACCGCTACACACCAGCCAGCCACTCGCTGCCACTCCCTCAACACACGCACTAAACTTTCTCCCCCAACAATACCATTTGTGGTGTTATTACACTATATACAGACGTTATATATAAGTATGTATATATTTTGTTCACCATAACTGTACAGCTAAGCTGATATAGTTAGTTCAGGCACTAAGAGTCGTCGGTATACACAGCTGGCGGCTGGCGGCTCCCTCACTCATTCAAGGTCACACGCACTAAACTTTCTCCCCCAACAATACTGTTTTCAGTGTTATTACCCTATATACACATATTATATATAAATATCTACATGTTTTATGCACTGTAACTGTACACCTAAGCTTGTAGTGCGCCCAAAGAGCATAGTGGCCACCCTCTAAACAGCTAGACAAATCGTGCAGACGACGTCACCTCCGTCACCCAGATGGCTCCTCCCAGCATAATCCTTTTGCTGTTATTACACTAATACACACATTATATATAAGTATCTACATTTGTGTTCACCATAGAGAACCACTGAGCTGGTATGGTGAATGTAAACAATAACAGGTGGCCACACAGTCAGTAAACGATGCTGTCTTCCTCAGTCTCTCAGCATCACTCCTCCCACAGCGCTAATTATTACAACAATCCTGCTATTATCACAACCCTGGTTATTTATATCACAGTCACGGGTCATCTGTAATATTGTCATCACTAAATAATAACAGTTATATATTTATTTTGACATTTTTCGGTGATGCTGTGGTCACAAGCTGAACAGCAATGCTGATCGCTCATGCTGCGTGCGCCAGCCTTGGTTGCTCCAACAGTACTGTGCCTCTCACACCTGAGAATATTGCCCACGATTTTTTTTTTAAATTGCATCTGTTTACAAGAGCCCTGAGGAAGCTACTGTGAACCCCGTGTAGCCGCGGGCCATTTGAATCGGGAATGGCACCCTATGGCGTATATATACGCCATGCGCACCGTCGGACATGTTACTCAGGGCGTATATATACGCCATGCGCAGTTTAAGGGTTAAACAAAAAAATAATTTATTTGCATCGTCGGAGGTGTCCGAGAATGTGCGAGAAGCAGCAGGAACTCACCATGTGGTTTTCTCGTTAATCAAATGAGCGCTCGCCAATCAAGACAAATTGTCAGCGATCGGCACTCTCGTTATTCCAAATACAGTACTCGTAAATTGAGGTGCTCGTCGCTCGAGGTTCCATTGTATAAACAAATTAACAAAAGTTCCACTGTATATATACATGTTAGGTTTATATTAAGATCCCCCCCAAAGGTCAAACTACTGACCCTAAGATCCAACCCCACAACAAACTGATTAACTCCTGAGTACCTATTTACTGCTAGGTGAACAAGTGCACTGGGTGCTAAGAAATGTGGCCAACTATTTCTGTCCCACAGAGGAGTTGAATCTGGAGTTCCTAATTATGAGTCAAGAATGAACCCGACTGTACTACTGTTACAAAATATGGTAAATAAAACTCCAAGAGCATTTCATATTTATTCTTCTAATACATAACAGTGCTCCAATGAAACAGATTTCCACTTTCTATAACATGCATTAATTTGCCATCAGTTAATAGACTCAAAATAAGTTGTGTGGGTACTGTACTTGTATTCATAAATCTCTTAGTGTATAAGATCACAGTAAGCTTAGTGTTTTTTAGTCAAAATGGAACAAGAGTGTGTCGGATGACAATAACCACCTGTACTAAGTAATAATACTATGTGAGAACTTGCTCATAATAACTAGAGCAGCCCATGCAAACTTGTTTTATAGCACACCACACACATTTGCAACTAGTAACATAGGTGTATTAAGGCACAATAATAACCTTATTACGTATACAAAAACCAATAGTTTAAATCCAGTATGTCACAGTATCTTTGATATACTGTAACTAGTATAAAGAATTATCATTATTATGGTGGTATTTTCAAGTAAAAATTTCCTTTTTTTAAAAACTAGAGTTGAATGTAATGAAACACCATTTTCTGAGAGGAGCCCCGTCGGCTCCCTTGAGCTATCAGACTGATATTAGCTATATTAGTCTGGGGCTTCTGTCATAAGGAGTTTTATGCCAATCGGGAACCATGAGCTAGAACCTGGTTCCCTCAGAGAGAGGAAGGGAGCAATGGCCTATGAAAACTCTACTCTTTGAGAATATATTCATGTCTGCCATTGATTGGGGTTAGGTACCCAGAAAGGTAGGCGCCCCCAAAACAGACCCCAACTGGTAGAAAATTGCAACCCAAGACCGAACAGAGCCCAAGAACTCCCCCAAAGAAAAACAAGGTAACAAGCAAATCGTCAACAAACTAACGCACCGCTCGTTCGTGCCGACTCCCTCTCCATGAGCTGGCCGCTTGCTCCCCAGTTCGGAGACTGAGCAAATGAAAGAAAAACCTGAACTGACCCCCCCCCAGAGGCCAAAGCCAACAAAAACAAATAATTTAGAAAACAATCTTAGACCGAAGGGGGCCTTAACAAATCGAGGTGGAGAGAGAAAACTGAGCACCCGATCTAAAGACCAGGATGGCGCAGGCAGAGTATGAGGAGGCCAGAGGTGGAAAAATGCACGAGAAAGCTTACGGAAGGGAGCCAAAGTGACATCCACCCCAAACGCAAGCTGGAGTGGCTCTGCCAGTGCCGCAAGATATGAGATGACAGTATTCGGCATAAGATGTCTGTCCTGAATAGCCAGGAAAGGAAAGACAAAACAACACGAATAGAAACAGAAGTCAACCTAGAAAGAGAAAGGAAGTGGCAAAAAGAACACAAGTGACTTTATACTGTCACTGAGAAGCCCGCAGGTGTGACACCATTAGAGAAGCCACCTGATCACCATACAAGTGGCGATACACACACGTCAAAATGCCCAACGCAAAAAGTGGAAGAGTAGATCGAACCAGTAAGTTACCTCATTGGCCTGATATACTGAAAGAGGCGGAGCCGTGGAAAATGCCCCAAGTTTGGACAACGAGCAAGCAGCGACTGAAACCCTCCCCTGATAGGACTCCAGCCGAGCCAGAACCTGAAGCAACAGATGGACTGAGGGAAAGAGGTACTGGCAACCCCACCTAGACCAGTCCTACTGAAAAGCCTCTACCTCGACAGCTCTGCAGTTGGGGAAGGATGCCACACATACCAGGAGATGTCTCGACCACGCAGATGCGAAGAGGTGCATTTCCGGAAGCACGAATGTCTAGCAAAGCCAACTGAAGGAGTTACATCGACCGTCCGTTCCGTGGACAGGGGAATGAACCGAGACAGGCCGTCCGCCAGGATGTTGGATACAACCCTGATGTTAACTGCACAGAAAGCTAAACACCAAGAACTCAGCAGAAGATCCATTCTAAGAGACCAGCCCCAAAGAGCCAAGGACCAAAGAGAACCCCTGCGGTTCAGGCAATGAACCAACCGGGCAGTCTTAATGGATCCGGATCGTAGAGCCTCGAGAGTGCTGTGAGCCTGACGGAGCGACGGAGACCACCGTCCCTGGCCAGCTTGGTGAGCACTGGTCACAAAGCGCAAGCTGAGAGACAAGGCGTCCGTGAATACATTGAGCGAGGGGTTCCGAAAGGCGCCAAAGCACCGAACCACGAAAAACTTGAAGAGGAAGCCGGAGATGCAGCATCCAATGCAAGGCTCTCGGTGAACCAACCCAGCAATCGGAAGAGAGCAGCGGAAGGGACTGCCCCAAAGGAACCAGAACAGACACTGATGCCAAACCCAACCCAGTGGGTAAACCAGCATGGCGAAGTTCAAACTCCCGTATAGCTGCTTGAGCAAACGCCAAGTGACCCGGAACCCCCTCAGGAACAGCCAGAGGCGGGACTGCAGCCGAAGCAACGCCACTGGAAGGGGGAGACACGGATGCTATCCGAGAATTCCAAACAAGGCCCAGCCAAGTCCAAACCACGGATGGAACCAAATGGTACTTCCTCCAGTTCACCAAGCACACGAACCTGACTAGCTGGGAAGAACCAAATCCCTGGCGAGCAGACAAGTGGACTGGCTAGGAGCCCAAACCAACCAGTTGCAAGGTAGGCCAAAACCCGAACACCTGGCAGATGCATACGGGCCACCACGACCTGGGAAGATGTGTGAAAACGCGGGGTGCCAGATTCAGTCCGAAGGGAAGGCAACGAGAGCAGTAAGCCTGCCGCCCACCACAAAATCTAACCAGTCCCTGAACCCTGGATGAATGGGGATGTGCCAATACGCGTCCCAGAGGTGACTATCCAAGAACCCAGCCCCAAAAGAAGCAGGACCTGGGACAGAGTGGTCATCCAAAAGGAGGGACAAGGAATCCAGCGGTTCAGACGGGAAAAGTCCAGAATGAACCGAAGATCCACACAGTCCTGTTTTGGTATTGAAAGCAAGTGAGAAACCCAATTGAGGGACAAAGTCATTCGACCACACCCAAGTGCATCGACTCCAAGATGACCCAACGGAGCAGAAGGGAAGAAGCCTGCCCCGATCCTCTGAGAGAAGGAGGATCAGGGCAAGCCGACTAACACACAGAGCGAACACCGTGCCGACCAGACGAAGACAGCTCCAGAGAAGGCACCGGCACAAAAGCTGGCACAAAGATCCCACCTCAACCAGCAGAAGCTTGAGCCCTGGCACAATCTTTTCGGGAGGCGCGAGAACACCCACCCTGGAACACTAACAAATCAGTGAGGACGGCAACTAGCAAAAGCCACCTGCAAAAACTGAGAAACAACCATGTCCGAAAACAATATAGAACAAAAAGGAGACAAAAACTTAAGAGCCAGGGCCCAGGCCTAATCAAAAGAGAGAGCGAGCGGCCTGCTGACACACAAGGCGAGAGGCAAACAACAGAGATACCGCTTCCCGGAGGACAGGTGCATACAGTTTCAGTAATGCCCTCGACGCCCTAGCAGCTGAGGCCAACACCCCAGACGACGGCCTGACACTCAACGCCTCCACGCCCTCCACAAGCCAGCACAAGGACAGTTTGAGAAGGGAAAAGAAACGCAAGACTGAGGCCAGATGCCCCTCGAGCGTGAAGATCCCCAGCCACCAAGGCGCCTGAAAGGGAGGGGATCTGAGCGTGCAACTGGAGCAAGCCAACCTCACGAGGAAGCACAGGGGCATAATGGCAAGCATTTGAGGTGCTCAAAAGCACCCCCTGCCAATTAAACCTGTAACACAGTAGTAAGCTCCTGCCAATCTAGCATACAGGGATGACAAAAATCATGCCATGCCCCAAGCGAAAAGAAAGGGCAGTCTGCAAGCTAGGAAGACACTGGGACCTCATAATGCACCCAAAACAGGGAAGAGGAACCAAACTCAAAAGAGACCGGATCCATCAGAGGCAAAATCCGGGTTTCGCAGGAGGTATGTGCCAAGTGCCTCCCGAATTTCTGCAGGGAAAATCCTAGAGGTGAAAATCCTCCAGAAGGATGAAGCCGTGGAACCCAAAGGAACTCGGAAACAAACCCGATGGGGGGGGGGGGGGAGCCAAACCCATATTAAACCCATACAGGGAAGGAGGATACGAAAACCCCAAACCCTGCAACAGCAAACCCCACCCAAGCCAAAGCCCAGTCTAGATCGAATGGGGCCCAAGTGCCCCAGGCCAACTCCCCTCCAGCCCCGCAAGCCTCAAATCCAGGCTCCCGGGCAGAGCCATCCTTCATGCTTTCCACCCATGAAGAAAAGGTAGAGTCCAAAGGAAAACGCATCAAAGAAGGGGGACCTGGTGGTAAGACCCAAAAGCCTCGGTGGAAGGAACAGGAGACCTTAGAAGACCTTCTCCCCCCATTGAATAGGGCAGCCCCCGGGGCTGCCCAAGTCTCATCCATAACTAAACCCAGCTCTGACTCTGAAACCCTCAGATGTTTGGGAGCCGGGCAGCAGAGGGGAAGGAGCAGGACGAACCATGCCCACTGGGAAAGGACTTGAGGGGGTGCGGACTGAACCGAGGCGACCAACACCCCCCAAAGTTCGGGTCCCTAAAACCAAAATGGGGTAGCCCTGAGGCATTCAAGTGGGCGACCAACCTAGTGTGTTGCACCAACAAAAACCAAGCATGCAACGAGACAGCTGCTTGACCCCTAATATCTCTCCAAGAAGAATGGGTAAATTAGATGGCGAGCAGGGAACAAATCTCGCATGACTCTGGGTCGAAGGAAGGAGGCAAAACAGATGATCATCACCCTGAGACAAGGGCAATGAACAACCCTCAAACTCGCACAAGGTGAGATGGGACTATGAAGACATATCCATAGTCACCCGAGCTCCGACGGGGGTTTCCAGGGCCCGCATGGAGAGGTGTCCCAATGGGAAGCCCAGACACTGGTGCTGCAAAGCCAGTTGAACCCCGTCTATTTACCGGGCAAATTGACCTGTGAAGGGAGCAACCTCAGAGGCCGAGTGGAGGACTACCTAACAGAACCTAGGTATACCTAATGGGAAGCAAGGCAGCTCTCCACCAGGCAGGAAAGAACGTAAAAGAAATTAAAAGAAACCCCAAAAGTGCACCACAACAACAGGAGGCCAGAGAGAGAGACAGCCACTGCTAGTATGCGAGCTGTGCAGCACCATATGCCCCAACCAGCAGCAAACACTCCCTACCCAGGGGCCAAACAAAAGCACAAAAACCCCCCTGCTGACCCCAAGGGCAAGGCTGATGTCAGGCGAAAGCAACCCCTACGGGATTGAGAACCTGAAAACCCCAGGGAAGATAACCCTGTGACCCAAGGGAAGTACTTACAGGGCGCCAAGGGAAGATAACCCTAAGTGCATGCAGTGCGAAGTACTGGTACTCCTGGCCAATGCCCCAACACACAGCAGGTACAACCACCAGGGTAAAATCCTGACAGGAAATTGAGGCCAGAGAAGATGTCAGCCCCAGCCAGCTTCAGTCAACGAACTGATGAGGAGGCAGCCGGCTCATGTAGGCAGGGCCTCCCCCTCCCTCCTCCCACAAACGAGTGGCATGTCGGTCTGATGATGATATGCATAATACCTTGTTCTTACCTTGAAGGAAGTTCTTGGGCTCTGTTCGGTCTTGGGTTGCAATTTTTTACTAGTTTGAGTCTGTTTTGGGGCACCTAGTTTTTTTGGTACCTAACCCCGGTCGATGGCAGACATGAATATACTCTCAAAGAGTGGAGTTTTCATAGGTCATTGCTCCCTATGCCTCTCTGAGGGAACCAGATTCACTTATCTTTCTGGGTGCCTTCCAGAGTGATGGCAAAATGATATTCTTTAAATGTAAAATGATCAATAAACTATCACACTCTGTGCCTCTTTGACGGGGCCAGGTTTTGGCTCGTGGTCCCTGGTAGGCAAAAAGATCTCCACAGCTGATGACACTAGGTAGTACCTAATCAGTGATGATAGCTTCAGAACCTAAAAGGGCTTCCCCACATAAAATAGAATAATTGAGCTGGCAAGATTTTATAGGCTGCATGATTTTATCACACAGAATAGGCATAATTTACATAACCTTACAGAGTTAAAACTAAAGCTTCACCACCACTGTTACGAGTAACATTACCGCCATTTCGTGCAGCATCTAAACACTTTCTTTTCATATCCAAGAGCCTGAAAATCAAAAGTGAGAGATTAATTAAACATAAAGTAAAAAGTTCTGTATGTATTTGACACTGACACCATTTTCAACTCAAATCAAATCAAAATCAAATGTTTATTCGGGTAAAATACATACATACAAGGTGAGATACAAACATTGATGGATTTATAGATAGAGCTAGTAGGTCGGCCGGTAGTAGGTCGGTAGTAGGTCTAGTAGGGAGCCGGTCGGTCGAGCGGACAGCACGCTGGACTTGTGATCCTGTGGTCCTGGGTTCGATCCCAGGTGCCGGCGAGAAACAATGGGCAGTT
Organism: Procambarus virginalis; assembly: GCA_020271785.1. Lineage (NCBI taxonomy): Eukaryota > Metazoa > Arthropoda > Malacostraca > Decapoda > Cambaridae > Procambarus > Procambarus virginalis. The sequence goes on from WNGS01009202.1 coordinate 2,899,713, forward strand.
TCTTTCACTCTATGCCCCTGTTACCTAGCAGTAAAATACGTACCTGGGTGTTAGTCAGCTGTCATGGGCTGCTTCCTGGGGGTGGAGGCCTGGTCGAGGACCGGGCCGCGGGGACACTAAAAAGCCCCGAAATCATCTCAAGATAACCTCAAGATAACCTCAAGATAAGATTGTACATACAATGCCTAAAGCCACTATTACGCAAAGTGTTTCGGGCAGGAAAACACTAAGACAAACTTAATACTAATTGAGATTAACCCTTGAATGGCGCCTGGCTATTTAGCATGTGTCACTCACAGGCGCATACCAAAAAAAAAAAAAAAACAGCGTTGAATGTAATGAAACGCCATTTTCTGGGTGAGTCCCGGAGGCTCCCGGAGCTATCTAGGCTGAATGGATATGAATAACTTTCTGGCATCAGTCAAAGTGCTAGGAGTTCTTGCCTACCGGGGATCACGAGCCAGAACCTGCCCCCTCAGAGAGGCACGAGGTGCAATGGCCTATAGAAACCCCTTTTGTGATTGGGAGCATTCTATGTCTGCCATCGAGCGGGACAGGCACCCAGAAAGGTAGGCGCCCCAAAACAAACCCCTATTCTGGTGAAATTATTGCTACCGAAAGCCGAACGAGTGGACAAAACTCCCCAAACAAAATTATCAAACTAGTATGACATCATCACGTCGCCGCGCCACCGTCTGCGCAACCCCCCCCTCCCCGAGAGGGGGAAGGGGGAGCCCCAGACCCTCTACGCCGGCGATCCAACTGGCAGTTCTTAGGCTGGATGTCAAATACGCGAAAAACGCCGCCGACTGGAGGGAGGGCGGGATGCCGGGGAGCCTCCGGGACTCACCCAGAAAATGGCGTTTCATTACATTCAACGCTGGTTTTCTGGGGGGAGCCCCGTCGGCTCCCTGGAGCTACCTCCCCAAAGATAAGTAAAACAGGGAAGGAACCGGGAGGCGGATACCACACGTCCTAAGTGAACAACCAAAACCAGAGACAAAACAAAGACCAAAACGAGAAGACAAAGACCACCCAGGCCAATGACCAGGATGGCCCCAAAACTCAAGAGCTGGCCAGAGAGGAACAACGCCCAGGACAGCAAGTGGAATGGAGCAGAAGGAACCGCAACACTTAACGCAAGCAGGAGCGGCTCTGCCAGCACCACCCAACATGAGGTGACAGGACAATCCCAGACGACGGTCCCAGAACAACCCCGAAGGGAAGACAAGCCAACACTATCAAAGACCGAAGGACCCTTCGCAATGATAGGAAAACCACACAGTGCCCCCGAGACGAAACACGCAGGTGGGAGACCAATAACCTGGGACCTGTGTTCAGATTCGCAAAACGCGAAGCTAAAAACAGTGACCCCACTACCCAAAGGAGCAACATAACCAGCTCCAGCAGGAAAGAATGAGACACACATCCCTGAGGCATCCAAGAGGATAACTACCGAGGACAAGAACCGCAAGAAGCAAACACACTCGGTCCGGATAAGGAACAAAGAAAACCCGAAACCAGGACCGGAACCCAGCAAACCCGGTTCCAAGAAAAGGAACCAGGAAAGCAGGAGCGGCAGACCGAAAACTTCACACCCCCCCACAGACAGTGCAACCCGAAGCCTGCAGAAAACTACACAGAAATCGCAGGAACTCGGTACCAAAACAGAACACCGGAGAAGTCCACAAGCAGGACGTGGAACATGGACAGAGGTCCACCGGAGCACCAAGCAGGATAACCAAGAAGCACTGACCCAGATACACAAAAAAGTGTAGCATGGGGAGGAAAACGGAAATAAGTAAGGAAACGACGAAGACGACCCAAGGAGTGGCCGGGAAGTAACGCACACGACCAACCACAAAATGTGTAGAGGAGTGCGTACATACCTGAGGGACCTTACGTACAGTAGGGTGCAGTCAGGCACCGAAAATAGGTAAGGAAAGTGTCCAGACAGGTAAAAAAACCCGGGGTCGACAACGAAAACAAAAGCACCAAAATGCGGGGCAGAGCCCACAGGACAACAAATAACAAAAGATGACAAAAAACCAGCGTTGAATGTAATGAAACGCCATTTTCTGGGTGAGTCCGGAGGCTCCCCGGAGCTATCCCAGGCTGATATGCTAATGTCAGACTTTGGCATCAGTCATGTGTATGGAGTTCTTAGGCCTACCGGGAACCACGGCCAGAACCGGGCCCGCTCAGAGAGGCAAGGGGAGCAAGGCCTATAGAAGCCCCGTGTGGTTGGAAGCATTCTATGTCTGCCATCGACCGGGACAGGCACCCAGAAAGGTAAGCGCCCCAAACCAAACCCCTATTCTGGTTAAAATTGCTACCAAAAGCCGAACTAGTGGATAGAACTCCCCAAAGAAAAACGAGCAAACAAGTGTGACGTCACACGCTGCCGCGCCGCTGTCTGCGCAGCTCCCCCCTCCCGGGAGGGGTCTGGGGGAGCCCCAGACCCTCCGCGCCGGCTACCCACCTCAGTTCTTGAGGCTGGATGTCAAAAACGCGAAAAAAACGCCGACCGGAGGGAGGGAGGGATGCCGGGGAGCCTCCGGGACTCACCCAGAAAATGGCGTTTCATTACATTCAACGCTGGTTTTCTGGGGGGAGCCCCGTCGGCTCCCCGGAGTTAACTACCCCAGACGGAAAAAAGAGGGACTTACCCGGGAGGCGGTCGTCGCTCACTCCTCAACTCGAAGCCGAGACAACTGGCTGCAACCGCCGACCCAAAGCAACACAGGCCCGCCGGGGCCCAGGAACATTGACAAGGTAACGAGCAGCCAGGACCCTGTTCGACCGCCAAAAACCCCGCGCCCGAATATCAGACCAAGACATATTCCCAAAGACGGCAGCAAGCGCCGCGAACTTCCGAACGTCATGGGCACGGGGATAGACCGCAGGCTGGCTGGACTTAATAACCCTGCGGACGACCTGAGAGACCCGCACCCGCGAACAGGGAAGAAGGGAAACCGGATCAACCCAGAGCGCGTCCCGGACACAGAAGCCGTGGCGCGCAAATAACGGCGAAGCGCCGCAACCGGACACAAAACATGATGCACCCCCGGCCTGACCAACCAAGCATCAACCACCCATGGACCCCTCCGGAATGCAGCAGTCTCATTCTTTGCCAGAAAAGAAGGAGACGGCTGCAAGCGAACAAAACTACCACCACGAACAAAAGAGCAGAAGCCCCTGCGCCGAAGGAGAGCATGAAGCTCCCCAACCCGACCCCCAGAGGCCAAAGCCAACAAGAANGTAGAATAGCAATAGGTACACTCAGGTACACTGAATGATAATGTTTAAACTAGAGGACACAGGCAAAGCCTGACAATTTAAAAAAATAAATTAAAACTTTTTGAATAGGAAAGGCAGAGCTATAGTACACATTGGTCGTTAGATGAGACTATAATTTATATTCTGGTTATTAGCTGTTATCCCACAGTCATTCAGGAAAGAATTGAGGTTAGCTTCAAACAGATATTAACAAAGTTTTTCGATTGGGCAGCAGAAAATAACATGATGTTTAACGGTGATAAATTCCAGGTACTCAGATACGCAAAAATAGGATCTTAACATAATACAGGGTACAAAACACAATCGAATCTGCCCATAGTAGGAAAACAGCATGTCAAGGATTTGGGAATAATGATGTCCGACGACCTAACGTTTGGGACCATAACCAAGCAAGTATTGCGTCAGCCAGAAAATGATAGGATGGATTACAAGAACCTTCAAGTCCAGAGATCCCATCACAATGGTTGTACTCTTCAAATCACTTGTGTTGTCCCGTCTTGAGTACTGCTCGTCTACTCACTTCCCTTTTCAGAGCAGGAGAGATTGCTGAAACTGAAGGAATACAGAGAACATAATGGCACGCATAGACGAGAAAGCACCTAAATTATTGGATCGTCTCAAGCTCTCCAAATGTACTCACTAGAAAGGAGACGAAGAGATATCATATACTATACAATGGAAAATACTGAAGGAACAGTCCCAAATCTGCACAGTAAATAACAAGTACTGGAGTGAAGGACATGGAAGAAATGCAGAATAGAACCAGTGAAGAGCAGAGGTGCCATGGGCACAATCAGAGAACACTGCATGAACATCAGAGGTCCACGGTTGTTCAACGTCCTACCAGCAGCATCAGAAATATTACAGGAACAACTGTGGACATCTTCAAGAGGAAACTAGATTGTTTTCCTTCAAGGAATGCCGGACCAACCGGCCTGTGGTGGGTATGTGGGCCTGCGGGCCGCTCCAAGCAACAGCCTGGTGGACCAAACTCTCACAAGTCAAGTCTGGCCTCGGGCCGGGCTTGGGGAGTAGAAGACCCCAGAACCCCCTCAACCAGGTAGCTTCAGTGGTTATTACATAGGTTTTCCAGCGTCAGACTTCTAGCTATAATTTTACCATCTCGCACAAAACAATGTTAATTGCAGGAAAAGTTTTGCGGATCCATGCAGTTTATGTAAGAGATTTTGTCTGAACCTGGTCAACATTCATTCACATAAACAGTAGATTTACTAGAGACTGCAGAATTGATAAGGTCTGACCTGCGGAGCAGCTATCTAATTTCACGCGAATTTCTTGTTATTTGAACCAGATGATTTGATCCCCCTCTAAGCTGATTTGATGTCACTTTTTTGGATTGAATAACTTATCTTATCCTGCAGTTCCTTGATCACGATGGCAGCACAGTCTTCTCCGTCAGTTTCACGGGGAAAATCACGTGTAGAGTATTGGTATTGTATGTACTACCTCTATCTTTAAATCTAACAATGTTTGGTACTGTAACACTGCAACTATGTATGTACTGTTCCTAAATAAATATTATTATTATTATTACTTAGTTTTCATCTTAAACTAGTTGAGAGAGGTACAGCCTTTGACATGATTGGGAAGTCATTCCACATTCTGGGTCACTTGATTTGTTAGAGGATTTCTAGTTTGATTAAGTCGTATTCTTGGAATATCGAATAGTATTTTGTTTCTGGTGTGGTGTCCATGGGTTCTGTTATAACCTTTCTAAGAAGCTTTTTTTAAGCTTGTTTCAAGAAATTCAATAGTTTTGTTTAATTGTTTGGGAAATTCATTTGGTGATTTTGAGATTTCAGAGTGTCACCTAAATATCACCTATTCTGTTTAATAACTGTAATGACACAACCACTTTGATTGTTTGTCAAGTCCCGCCAATTCAAAAATATGTTACTAGCCCCCGTGGTTATTCTTGTGTCTGGAAGTGTTTATGAAAAGCAGATTGGTTCTACATCCCTGTTTTACAGTAACATATCTATGTTGACCAGACCACACACTAGAAAGTGAAGGGACTACAATACTACACGTTCTTCAGTCACGTTATTGTGACTTCATTGTCC
>WNGS01009202.1:2906096-2920196 GCA_020271785.1 Procambarus virginalis
CAAAAAAAAAAAAAAAAAAAAAAAAAAAAAAAAAAAAAAAAAAAAAAAAAAAAAAAAAAAAAAAAAAAAAAAAAAAAAACGGCAACAGGAGAAGAAAACCCCTGAAAAAAGGGTGAAAAACTCACCCCAGACGCTCGCTCGCACACCCAGGCGTATGTAAACAAACCGCAACGCCGCCCGGTGGCCACGCGGGAAACAGGCAGACGAAAATGGCCGCCAGCAGGGGCTGTGCTGGACGCTAAGAGACAAAACACGCCAGCAAAAGTGGGAAGCAAGCAGACTGGAGGGCTAAAAACTCCGCCCAAAAGCAGAAAAACCCCGGCAGGGGCAAACCGCCCCAGAACTGCTAGCAGGCATCCCCCACAGCCCCGGGAACCAGCAACAGAGGCCCGGGGCAGAGCCGTCCTCCAAGCCCTCCGCCCTTAAAGAAAAGAAAGAGTCCATGGGAAAGGCAGCAAGAAACGGGCCGCTGGTAAGCCCCAGAAGCCTTGGCTGGAGGAACAGGCTCTAAAACCTCCGTCCCCCAACCCGAATGGGGCAGCCCCCGAAAACCGCCGAGCCTCTGCCCCAACTAAACCCCGCCCCGACCCCGAAACCGCAGACAGTCCGGAACCGGGAACAGGGAGGGAGGAGGGCGAACAGCACCGAACCAAAACGGGGCGGCCTCGGGGCATCCGAGTGGGAAACCAACCTAGCATGTTGCAGCAACCTAACCTAGCTTGCAACACGGATGCCGCCTGTACTCTGAATAGCAATAACATCAGGAGTACTGGAGAACAAGCAGAGAAACTCTCTCGCAAGACTCCGGGTCAAGGTGTCAGGGACCCAACAGGCAGCATGACGGAGGTAAATGGCGACTGTCACCTAGAGACAAAGGCACAGCAACCAACGATCCCGTACAAGACGGGTTGGTACCCGGAAGACACATGCAATGGTCTCCCGAGCCCAGACAGGGTTCCAGGGCCCGTAGGTTAGCAACTACGGGAAGCCCGGGCAAGGTGTTGCTAACCGGTTAAGAAACCGAAAACAAGGGTAAAGATTAATACTGAAAACCCCCGGGACGTGTACAAGCACGGGGGCCTAGCAGAGGGTGCCAAACACTACTAGTGGAACTATAGCCACACTATGCAGACCCCCACCAGGCAAGAAATAAAAACAAAAGAAAAACCCGCAAAAGTACACCGTCCCCAGAGGCAACAGGAACCGGCCGCCGCGTAGGTGGCAGGCAGTGCAACACCTTGGCGCCCTAACCAGCACAACACCAACTCCTACCCAAGGCCAAACAAGGGCCCCAAGCCCCAGCTGGCCCCAAGGGCGAGGCAAATGCCGAGCAGCAAGAACCCCTACGGGAGCGGTTCCCGAACGCCCCAGAGAAGATAACCCTGACACGCAAGGGCAGTACTCACAGGGCGCCTAGGGAAGGGAACCCCTAGACTCATGCAGCCCCGGCACTGATGAAATACTCCTGGCCACCGCAAACCACAAAACAGCAGAGAACGCCACACGAGGCAAACACCGCCAAGGAAATTGAGGCCAGAGAAGCGTGTATCCCGGTTGACACTAGCTTACGAACTGACGGGAGCCGGCGCGGTGAGGTCCGGGGCCCCCCCCCCTCCCCTCCCGGGGAGGGAGGGCTGCGCGGACAACCGGCGCGGCAGTAAAGTGATTGTTTGATTGTTTTCCTTGTGATTGTAGGGAGTTTTTCTACCTCTCTGTTCGGTTTGTTGTAGTTTTCTACCATGTGGGGTTTGTTTTGTTACGCCTACCTTTCTGGGTGCCTAACCCCGGTCGATGGCAGATAAGGAAAACCCCCAACCATATGGGGTTTCCAGGGCCATTGCTCCCTGAAACCTCTCTGAAGGGCCAGGTTCTGGCGCTGGTCCCTGGTAGGTCTGAACTCCATAGCTAGTGTCCCGGTCTAACATAACATACATTAGCCCGATAAGCTCCAGGGAGCCGTAGGGGCTCCCCACAGAAAATAGTATAGTTAACTGCAGAAAGCCTACTGGCCCATAGGGGCATTTCTAATTACATCCACCCAGACTCATTCATATATGTCTAACATGTGCTTGGAACAATCTTGTGATCTCACACCTATCATGTGACCTGGTAATGTGTTCCGTAAATCAATAAACTGCTGTTTCCCAGTCAGTATTTTTCAAGGTCCTTACAAATCTAAATATCAAATTTAAGCCCATTATTTGTGTTCAATTTTGTGAAGATAAATTTAAGACCATATTTGTATCTAGTACATCATTAAATAATTTATACACTGAGAGTTATTAATACAAGTACAGTGGTACCTCGGTTTAAGAGCTTAATCCGTTTCTGGAGATAGCTCGTATTCCGAAAACTCTTAATCCGATGCTAATTTTCCCATAAGAAATAATGGAAAATGAATTAATCCATTCCTGACTACCCAAAAACTCACTTAAACTAAATTTTATATCTAATTCATCTAAATAAACCTACAAAACTATGTTCAAGTTATTACTTACCCTTGCTGATGATTGCTGTTGGCATATGGAAGATGGTGAGGAGGGGGGAGGAGGAGAGGTGTTACTGTTTGGAAGGGGAGTCCCCTTCCATTATAACATCAGGCAGTGAGGACTTCACTGGTATGCACACACTGGCACATTTTGCCTGCATACCACTAGGACTTGTTTGTCTTACTAAGAATCTGTCTTATGACACTTGTTTTTCCATACATTTTAACACTTGTCTGTAGTAATACATCACAATGTCATTTAAAAGGTCAATGCAACGGCCTGCTACAGCTTTATCTGGGCGAGTTTTTTCAACAAAACTTTGCAGTTCTTCCCATCCATCACACATTTTCTTAATCAAGAAGGGACATCCTCTACTGCCTCTACTCACAGCTATTTTCTTAGGTTGAACCTTACCAATGGCTTTCTTGAGACTCATGGCAAGATATATAATAACTTTTATGCTCAAATGGCAAAAAAAAACAAAAAAAATGTAAATCCTTGTGAAGAATTCAGGCGGGATAGTCACTGGGCACGAGACACTGGTAAACTGAGGCACGATCGCCGTGCCACCACACGCTAGTTGGCCTGTACGTGTATCAACACCCTCGTGTTCCGAGGCAACCCTCGCCTTCCGAGGCAAATTTTCCGAGCAAATCCTGCTCGTATTCCGAAAAACTCGTATACAGGGACACTCGTATTCCGAGGTACCACTGTATTGTATGTATTAAAGTGTACACAGTTAATGAAAACCATAATGTAATATACTGTACCATGACCACAACAATATTAATATAGCTATTACACAATGCTAAGGGTGAGTAGAGTCTTGGAGGAATTGTAGCCTGGAAAAACATTCAGTTCACTATAAACTATTTTAATTTGTCGGCAAATACAGCATAATAATTATCAGAGTTGTATGGTGGAACAATTTAGCACTGCATTTTCATGTGGAAGAAAGGGAATATTTCACATTATGGGAATCCTCTAATATCAGCCAATGGTAACTGCAAGAAGAATATTTAGTCGAGTGCCATGAAGATATGTGGAGTGCAAAATTCAACAAGCCAAGAGACTGATATGGCTTGGACATGTTGACTGAATGGATGACACTCTGTTAACCATTAGCTTTGCTAAATGATAGTGATCTATTCACACAACGTTCTATAACACAAAAAGTGACCAGAGTAAATTAAATTCCAAATCATGTGCAGCAATGTCTGACAAGTTTCTCGGACCTTTAAAACAGGTCTTTAAGCCCAGTAAATGTTCATGCAACTACCTGAAGTATTTGTAGTTTATAACTATTTTAAGTAGACATCTTCAATTAAATCAATAAATTTTTATCTTGAAATTACCTCTAAGCATGGTTTGGTACACCCATTAGGGTGTCGGGAGCCAGTCGGCCGAGCGGACAGCACGCTGGACTTGTGATCCTGTGGTCCCGGGTTCGATCCCGGGCACCGGCGAGAAACAATGGGCAGAGTTTCTTTCACCCTATGCCCCTGTTACCTAGCAGTAAAATAGGTACCTGGTGTTAGTCAGCTGTCATGGGCTGCTTCCTGGGGGTGGAGGCCTGGTCGAGGACCAGGCCGCGGGGACACTAAAGCCCCGAAATCATCTCAAGATAAGCTCAAGGGGCAGAAACAAACTCCACACTACACTTGCATTTGTAAACCAAAACACAAGACAAATTTTGGGAACATTTGTACATGTGATAATGAACTTAATTAAATTAGTCCATTTCTATGTAGAGATGAACAAGTCTAAATATGGCTCCCAGTTTGTGGTCGCTAGAGGCAAGAACCATGTTCGACTTATCAAAGGTTTCCCCTAGCCAAAGTTTCCCAGGATGCAGCCAACAACAATTAACTCCCAGGTATTTATTTCCTGCCAAGTGAACTTGGGCATCAGGAATAAGCTAATGTGCCCAAGCATCTTAATGTATGCATTTCTTGACAAAATAACAGATTTTACCTAGCAATGTTCTGCTATGAGATTACATAATAAAGACAATGATTTCCAAAGGTATGACTTGGTTGATTAATGCTTAACATGTCTTAGGTTTGTTCTCGACTCAAGCAGGTATCCCAGGTTCAAATCCCATACAAGGACATAAATGGTTAGGCACATTTCCTATCTCCTGATCCCCCTGTTCACCTAGCAGTAAAAAGGCAAAGGCACCAGGAATTAGTCAGCTTGTTGTAGAATTGCATTTGGGGAGGGTCAGTAGTCTGACCTCAGGGTAGGGGGTCCTTCAATATAAGCCTAACATACTGAATATATATACATAGGCTGCCTATCCCCAATAAAATGAATTACTGTAGTATGAATTAAATGATGCAAGAAACAGCCAGCGGTACATTTTCTGTTTGGTTCTAATAGTGTACATACATTTTAACATACAGCACTTCTATGAAGTAGTACAAGCCTAACCGTAAAAAGATTAATTTTATCGGCTTATTTATAGGCGTTGCAACAAATGTAACAATTTAATTAAAGATTATGAAAGGTATACCAAGCTTCAAGTGTACAAAATTTCTTTGTATCTGCATCTATCTTGATTCCTTGCATTTAAGATATGGCAAAATTGACTGGCCTCAGCAAATAAAAGTTACTTGCAAGTCAAAATCCTCAAAACATATGTGAGGTACTGTACATGCATATAAACATATGCTGCTAGTGCTACTGGTCAAACATCTTCATACAGTATAATGATAAATGTGACTAGACATACGATTAAGCAACAAATATGGCAGTTAAGCAGTCTTAAAAATTCCAACAGACAATACAAATCTCATGATGTGATCACTTCCCTCATATAGACATTACATATAAATGAATGTTGACTACATTACCCTCACACATAAAATTCTTAACTTGAAAAAAAAAAGTTAAAGCAATTTTGTAAGTCAGATCAACAAAACACACAAGCTGGTACCAGTACAACTGAAGCAAGTGCAGATAAATAACACTACAACTTACACTAGTAACGTACGATACAATAATGGGGGTAATGCCAGTCCATACAACCATTAAGTTTACACCAAAATTATTGGGCGATACTTACCAAAGATTATTGTGGCAACTGATGAAAGACCTGGAATATAGAAGTCTTGCAGAAAGAACTGGCATCAACTTAAGTTCCACTGCTGAATATGGTTCCTCAACATGAACTGCTTTTCTGCATTAATAAAGTATTTGACAACCGTCTTCACTTAAAACTAAGATTAAATAACTGATGATAAAATCAGCAAATATCTATAATATTTCTATAGAATGCAAGGTATCCAATCTTGTTTAGCTATCTTCCAATAGCTAGCTATGTAAACAAGAACTTTAAAATTACAATACATTGTAAATTGTATTTTGCATAAAGTTACATAAATATCCTATATGTACTCTTATTTTATTCTAACACAGTATTTGCATGCCAACCACCAGATCTAATGGCCTCGTTTGAGACAGGAAGGAAGCCAATGAGAATCACCTTCCACACTGCTGTTATGCAACGTGCAAATGGCTAAAACATGCACATCACCATTATAACCTTCTATTTATAGTAATGTTCTGCTGGCACCATCTGGAGAAGTGAAAATGCCTAAGATTCTTTTAGGTATCAGCACTTACTCTACCTATCATTCTTCAGGGTAAGCATGTACCTGTACCTCAACCTTTATGGTTTCCTGAGGTAGTAAATGAGCTGTATCACTTACGTGTCCTGCAATGTCTCTATCCCCACAGTCCTCTTCTGAGGCTCCCACAAGCAGCTTCTCCACTTCATCAATTTGATCATTTTGTCCTTGAACTATCCCTGAATTGCCAAGCTCACCTCTAACATTTTCAAAAGCCAAATCCATACTGCCAATATTACGAGAAAATTGCTCAAGCTCAGACGAGGGACGGAGCACCACAGATGACGGCACAGTTCCTGTTGTCCCATATGAATTACGTACATTTGACGAGTTACCTTCTGGACCACAAGTTGAGTTGGTAGATGCCTTAGTTACATTGGAATGGTAGGTACCCAGTACTTTGCTTGGAAGATCAAACACTGCAAAAAAGAAGTATCCAAGGCCAGCACCACTCACTACTGCGATGGTGAAATATGCATTATATGTCATGACCACAAGCATCAGGATGTATCCTATTGTCAGATGCACGACGTGTAGGAAAGACTGCAGTATGTGAAACTTCACCCTGTAGAGAAAATTAAATTATGTCAGTTTAATATTTGTTAATGTTCTAAATTATCTTAATGAAACTTAAAATTTATGCAGCCTCCAGCTGTGATTTGTCATCAAATATCCAAGTACACGTATTACATTATTAATACAGTATAGTTCAATCAATTTCCTTATGAGTAAGAGGAAAACTTCAAGGCTCATTCAATATCCTAAATTTAAGTCCTAATAAGAAAACTGCATGTCCTACAGTATCAGCAGATCAAGAATACATGAAATTTTAACCACATTAAAATATTGAAAGCACTAGATTTTCAAAGCAATACCTTGCTAAAAAAAAATCAGACCTTACACTCATGAACCCTACAGCTCTGTACCGTGCCACTCTTCCCAAACATATTGAAGTGTACACACTTTAAGACATTTAGAGTTGGTTGTAAATTAGTCAATACTTACAGCCACTCTTGCCATAACAGGTCATACAAATGGCAATATAGAGGCCAAAATTTATGTACGTTATTCTTATATCTGAGAAAAAGCATGTGTAAAGGGGAAGGTATAAAGCAGTTATATGTATAGTACACAACATTAGGGCAATACAGTATACTTATAAATAAACATACAACATTATAGTATATGTATAAATAAAAAGTGAAAAAGACAAAAGCAAGGTTTGGACATTTGCTTAATATCTGCCAATGTGTGACAAACCCTAAACTGGCAGCACTACACAAAACAAGCATCAGCAAAACATCTATGAAATACATTTTAATAAATACAGTACAGTAGTTTTAATTTGTAACGATGAATATCTTCATGATCACTCGATATCACATTAAATTACATTTTACAAATTTCAGATTGTATTCAATAATGTGACTACCATTAAAAGTAACATTCACTTATAACAACTTTTTTAAGAACCACACAATCTAGTAACATATTGAAATCCCACTTTGTGGTCTGTCCCAGTGTCTTTATACTGACCTTAATATTTGGATCACATAGTTTGTATTTTTTCTGGGGAAGCCCTTCAGTGGCCCCCTGAACCTATCTTGATCAGACTGCTCAACTTAATGGGTCATCAGTTGTGTAAGTTCTGTTTGGCCTATCGGGGACCAGAGCCAAAACCTGGCCACCCTCAGTGCAGGAACCCAATGACAATTCACCACCCCACTGGGAAAGCATCCAGAAAGTCACCAAAATTTTATGGACACCTGGAAGGTTCACAGAAAACGAAGCCTTGAAATTGCCAAACTCTGCAAATGATTCACATGGAACAAAGGATTCGCTCAAATTAGTTTGAAACTTTTTAGTACTGATTGCCACCACCAGGCAGCCTGGTCCCTGCCCTCCGCCAGCTCCCAATCTCAGTTCTATTGTCAATGTTATGGTGGTGACTTACCTGTAATGCTCCAGTCCATCAGTTGTGGACAAGCATCTCTGCTTCAAGGTAACTGCTGACCATCCTTGGATTTCGTTCGTCCTGCAGGGGCCATTTTATTTTCTTGTGTTCCTGTATTTTAGTATTTACTTCCTGTGCATTTCTCTCTTCAGCTTGTTATGTGGGCTTAGCTTTTGTTGTGAACCCATTAATACCAATAACTGCCTGATGGCAGCTATATGTATTAAAGCTATATATAATCACGTTCATTAACCCTTTAACTGCGCAACGCGCCTGCAGGCCCAGGCTTCGGGTGCGCAATGTGCCTCCGGTGTTTTTATTTTTCACATTCCATTCAAAACTCCCTCGGCTACATGGGGTTCACATCAGCTTCTTCAGGGCTCTTGTAAACAGACGCCATCTTTAAAAAAATCATGGTCCACATTGCCAGGTGTGAGAGCCTCAGTAGTCAGTGAGCAACCAAGGCTGGTGCTCGCAGCACGAACGCACAGCTCTGCTGTTCAGCGTGTGACCACAGCATCGCCTAATAATGTCAAAATATATATATAACCTGTATTATTTAGCCATGCTAGTATTATAGAAGAGCCTGAGTGTGATATTGACTTCGTACAATGTTCAAATATCAGTGATTCAATGCTGTTCACGATGTTCACAGTGCTAGACACAGCACCACAGCATTATTTCGTCCATCTAGGAATCTTCAAACGACTTCTTAGGTTCCTTTTCAAAATAAACTTGTGGTAAATTATTCATTTACAGAAATTAGTGACCAGGATTGTGGTTATAATTAGCGTTGTGCGTATTATTGTGGAAGGAGGAATTTTGGTGAGGGAGGGAGGGAAAAAATTGTGGTAGCCTCACTGTGTGGCAGCCACTCTTTGTTTTGCTCACCATACTAGCTTCGTGGTTCGCTATGGGGAACACACATATACATGGGTATATACAGCGTGTGTGTGTGTGTGTGTATATAGTGTAATAACAGCAACAGGAGTATGTTGAGTGGAGCTATTTTGGTTGGGGAGGTGACGTAATCGTAGCGTCGTCTGCTGTGTGACAAAAACAACAACAGTATGGCGGGAGGAGCAATGTTGGCGAGTAAGATGTTGGAGTCAGAGAGAGCTGGCTGGGTGTGGCTGTTCACACTTGCGGTGTTCTAAATGTGTTGATGGTGAATGTATATAGTGTGTGACAGTGTAAGTATGTACATATGTTGTAAATATACATACATGAAACACTGGTGTGAATAACTGTATGATGGGAGGAGCAATGTTGGCGAATACAAGGTTGGAGTGAGGGAGGGCTGGCTGGGTGAGACAGCTCACACTCGCGGTGTTCTGAATGTGTTGATGGTGAATGTATATAGTGTGTGACAGTGTATAGTCTATAAATAGATTGTATATATACATAAATTAGCATGATACATGGTAAATATGTGCAACATATGTGTACACAAGTGTCATGCACGTAACACAGTGTCCTTGAACAGTACGGATGTTTTACTGCCATAATATAGTGTACGTGTTGAATATACATAGGATTAGCACGTAAAAACAAATAAAATATATTTGGAACTGTGCGCAAAAATGAACAAAAATATATTCGCGGCAACTCGCGCGCCCCACTGGCCCTGGGAGCTTATGGCATGGGTGCACGGGGAATGATGATGTCACGCGCCACCTTACGGACCCCATAGCAGCCAAAGTAAGTACAACTTTGAAATTCCGTTGCTATACCCATACACATGGAGGGGTTTTTGATACTTTCAGAACAAAAAAAAAGAATTTTTCCCGAGAATTTATTTCTTGCGCACTGGGGGGGGGGGGGTGTCATTTATAGGCTGCACAGTTAAAGGGTTAAAGTGATTCGTTCATTTCCCCTGAATAATTATGTGGAGTCATTTGGCCATTTCGGTAATTTGATTTCTATAAATGTTGCATTTGTCTGTAAAGCTTCATTGACTTTCTGGTTGTTTTCTCAGTGGTGTAAGATTAATAGTCCCCACCCCATGTGCCTTGTGAGGGGGAGGGTTCTGGCCATAGTCTCCATAAGCCAGACAAACACCTGTGACTGATATGACCCAGTACTGGGAAGCCACCAGGGTTCTACCAGAAAGAGGCACTGCATTATATATATATATATATATATATATATATATATATATATATATATATATATATATATATATATATATATATATAATATATATATATAATATATATATATATATATATATATTTTTTTTTAACTCAGGCTACCCCTTGATGCCTCTGACATTTCATGTGTTTAATGCTTGTTTAACCCTTAACATGCTCGGGTTTAACCCTTAAACTGCGCATGGCGTATATATACGCCCTGAGTAACATGTCCGACGGTGCGCATGGCGTATATATACGCCATAGGGTGCCATTCCCGATTCAAATGGCCCGCGGCTACACGGGGTTCACAGTAGCTTCCTCAGGGCTCTTGTAAACAGACGCAATTAAAAAAAAAATCGTGGGCAATATTCTCAGGTGTGAGAGGCACAGTACTGTTGGAGCAACCAAGGCTGGCGCACGCAGCATGAGCGATCAGCATTGCTGTTCAGCTTGTGACCACAGCATCACCGAAAAATGTCAAAATAAATATATAACTGTTATTATTTAGTGATGACAATATTACAGATGACCCGTGACTGTGATATAAATAACCAGGGTTGTGATAATAGCAGGATTGTTGTAATAATTAGCGCTGTGGGAGGAGTGATGCTGAGAGACTGAGGAAGACAGCATCGTTTACTGACTGTGTGGCCACCTGTTATTGTTTACATTCACCATACCAGCTCAGTGGTTCTCTATGGTGAACACAAATGTAGATACTTATATATAATGTGTGTATTAGTGTAATAACAGCAAAAGGATTATGCTGGGAGGAGCCATTTGGGTGACGGAGGTGACGTCGTCTGCACGATTTGTCAAGCTGTTTAGAGGGTGGCCACTATGCTCTTTGGGCGCACTACAAGCTTAGGTGTACAGTTACAGTGCATAAAACATGTAGATATTTATATATAATATGTGTATATAGGGTAATAACACTGAAAACAGTATTGTTGGGGGAGAAAGTTTAGTGCGTGTGACCTTGAATGAGTGAGGGAGCCGCCAGCCGCCAGCTGTGTATACCGACGACTCTTAGTGCCTGAACTAACTATATCAGCTTAGCTGTACAGTTGTGGTGAACAAAATATATACATACTTATATATAACGTCTGTATATAGTGTAATAACACCACAAATGGTATTGTTGGGGGAGAAAGTTTAGTGCGTGTGTTGAGGGAGTGGCAGCGAGTGGCTGGCTGGTGTGTGGCGGTAACTCTTCGTTGCTCTTCGACTCTCAATACCAACTTAGTGGTTCGTAATGGTGACCAAAATATGCAAATACTTATATATAACCTGTGTATAGAGTGTAATAGCAGCAAACAGTATTGTTGGGGGAGAAAGTTTAGTGTGTGTGTGACCTTGAATGAGTGAGGGAGCCGCCAGCCGCCAGCTGTGCATACCGACGACTCTTAGTGCCTGAACTAACTATATCAGCTTAGCTGTACAGTTGTGGTGAACAAAATATATACATACTTATATATAACGTCTGTATATAGTGTAATAACACCACAAATGGTATTGTTGGGGGAGAAAGTTTAGTGCGTGTGTTGAGGGAGTGGCAGCGAGTGGCTGGCTGGTGTGTAGCGGTAACTCTTCGTTGCTTTTCGACTCTCAATACCAACTTAGTGGTTCGTTATGGTAACCAAAATATGCAGATACTTATATATAACCTGTGTATAGAGTGTAATAGCAGCAAAACTATTTGTTTATTGTTTTATGAACATAATAATTGAATTACTAATATGCACACCATACGTTTGAGTATAGCGATTATTCACCACTTTTATTATATAAATATATTACAATACACACTATTGAATAATATTACTGCAAAAAAACTAAGAAAAAATCAATCGGAGACATTGAAACAATTAGGTAATAATATCTTTGTGGCAACTCCCATCTGTCAGCGCGGGTGACGCTGACCGGCCCTGGCGACCGCTCTGTCAACGCCCACTTTTTGCCAGACTTCCTCGGTCAATTGCGCCCAAAATATGTGACCTACGATTTTTTTGCTATTTTTCCCGTGCTCAGGGGACACAAATTAACGTGTTTAGAAGACGAAAAAAATTTTTGGAATTTTTTTTTTTCTTGCGCACAGGGGTGTAAATGTCCCCAGGACCCCTGAGCAGTGTAAGGGTTAATATCCTGTCATCCTCCACAGGCGCATGTCATTTTGAAAAAAAAAATTTTTTTTTCTTCCTAACCTGTTAATTTGTGTTCACTGATCACGGGAAAAATAATAAAAAAATCGTAAGTGCCATATATTGCCGCTATAGGGCGGGGAGTCTGGCAAATTATAGGCGCTGACTCAGCATGCGTCCCAGGCGGTCTGTTGCTCGCAGCTGTCAGGCCAGAGTTGCCACAAAGAGATAATTACCTAATTATTTCAATGTCTCTGATTGATTTTTCATAGTTTTTTTGCTGTAATATTATTCAATAGTGTGTAGTTTGATATATTTATATAATAAAATGAGTGAATCATTGCTGTACTCAAAAATATGGTGTGCATATTGTTGATTCAGTTATGTTCATCAATCAGTGAACAAATACTTTGTCGGTTATTACACTATAAGCACAGGTTATATATAAGTATCTGCATGTTTTGTTCACTATAACGAACCACTAAGTAGCTATTATGAGTCAAAAAGTAACGAGGAGTGACCGCCGTGTACCAGCCAGCCACTCCCGCCCTCCCTCCAGTCATCTGACTCGCCCACATTCTCCTCCCACAATACTGTTTTTGCTATAATTCACTATATACAGACGTTATATATAAGTATCTACATGTTTTGTTCACCATAACTGTACATCTAAGCTTGTATGGTGAGTAAATGCACAAAGACGTAGGACCTAACACAGTCAGCTGATGGCTGCCACCCTCAAGGCCAGATGCACTAATATTTCTCCTAACAATACGTGGTGTTATTACGCTATATAATTATATACAGACGTTATATATAAGTATTTACATGTTTTGTTCACCATAACTGTACATCTAAGCTTGTATGGTGAGTAAAGGCACAAAGACGTAGGACCTAACACAGTCAGCTGATGGCTGCCACCCTCAAGGCCAGATGCACTAATATTTCTCCTCCAACAATACTGTGTGGTGTTATTACGCTATATACACACATTATAAATAAATATCTACCTGTTTTATTCACCATACTTGTACAAATAAACTGGTATGGTGCCCAAAGACCATCGTGGTAACCAGTAAACAACACCGTCGTCTGCACGGTGGCGTCGTGCAGACGACGCCACCGCCCTCACCAAAATGGCGGCTCCAAACCTTCTCTTGCTGTTTATACCCTCTATACACACGTTATATATAAGTATCTACATTTGTGTTCACTATAGCGAACCACTAAGCTGGTATGCTGAGTGCAGTCAATAAAAGGTGGCCACACACAGTCAGAAAACATCGCCACCACCCTCCCTCCCACAGCATTACTCCTCCCTCCATGGCGCACAGCGCTAAATATCATCACAATCCTGCTATTATCAGACCCTGGTCAGTTTTATCACAGTCAGGGGTCTTCTGTAATAATATCATCGCTACATAATAGCATGAACAAGTATATTTTGGCATTTTTAGGCGATGCTGTGGTCACAAGCTGAACAGCAGTGCTGTTAGCTCATGCTGCGTGCGTCAGGCTTGGTTGCTCACTCAATACTGAGGCCATAACACCCGGGAGTTTGGCCCACGATTTTTTTTAAAATGGCGTCTGTTTACAAGAGCCCTGATGAAGGTGTGGTGAACCCCGTGTATCCGCGGGCCGTTTAAATCTTGCGTAGTACTCCAACACATCATATGACGTGATGCGCAGTTGACTGGAACAACGTCCAACACGTCATATGACGTGATGCGCACTTTAAGGGTTAATGGT
>WNGS01009202.1:2945183-2962432 GCA_020271785.1 Procambarus virginalis
TTTGCTGGATTCTCGGGGTTAGGCTGACCGTGAGGTTCATGTCCAGGGTGTTGTCCTGCATGCTGGCGGACAGCTGTCTCGATTCATTCCTCTGTTCACGGATTGGCCAGTCATTGCAGACCCGTTTCGTTGGCTCTGCCGGACGTATGGACTCCTGGCCATGGATGTCTTTGCGTCGGTGTGGTCTAGGTGTCGCCCATTCTACGTGGGGCCCTTACCCGCCTGCGAGGCGTTCACGGTGGATGCCTTTCGGCAGAACTGGTCGAGGTGGGGGTACCTGTTCCTCTTCTCCCGGTCCAGCTGTTGTTTCGGGTTATGGCTCAGTTGGAGCCCATTCCCACGAGAGTAGTCCTTATGGTCCCTTGGTGGTCGGCCCAGCTTTATTTTCAGACACTGCTTGATAGGTGTCCAAACCCGGGGCATTTTCCTGCGGCTCCGCCTCCTTCGGCAGGTCGGACCGGTCCTGTACGTGACTGGTTCGGTCGTCTCCTCGGCTCTTCTCATCTGGTATTTTGACGCGGGTATTACCATCTCTGTGGTGATCAGGTGGCTTTGTTGACGGAGTCCCACCTGTGAGCTTCGTCTCAGCGACAGTATGACGTTCCTGGTGTTTCTATGCACTTTTTCTTACTCTTCGTAGGTTGTCTTCTCTTTCGTATCCAGTTGTCTTGTCCTTTCTTGGGTTTTCAGGACTACAGTTATTTGATGTTTCTTACTGTTGCCTCGTTTTGTGCGGCGCTGGCGGAGTTGCTCCGGCTTGCTTTCGGGGTGGACGTCACACCTGCCCCATTTCGTATGCTTTCTCGTGTTTTGTTTCACCTCCGGCCTGCTCATGCGTCGCCTGAGCTGTCCTGGTCCTTGATCAGAGTGCCTTCTTATCTTCTCCTCAGTTTGTGGTAGCCCCTTCGGTTCAGGTTTCTGCTCTTTGGTACTGGTGGTAGGTTTGTACGGGAGCAGCCTTTCTCCGTCCTGGCAACAGTCGAGACGGCTGCTTTCCAGAGGGGTTCTTGGGTTATTGATGCTTGATTGGTTCGGCCGTGGGTGCGTGCTGTGTTGTCCGGTTGCGTTTTTTGCTGTTACCTGCGTACCGTGTCTGGGGATGCGCTTTGGGTTGATCCGGTTCCCCTCGTTCTCTGCTTCAGGGCTCGGGTCTCCCAGGTCGTCCGCAGAGCTTTTAAGTCTTCCAGCCTGCGGTCTGTCCTTGCGCCCGTGCTGTTCGAACGTTTGCAGCTTTTGCTGCTGTGTTGGTGACGTCTAGGACTCATTTCGGGCGCAGGGATTTGAGGGTCGCACGGGTTCTTGGCAGCCCATTCTTTATACGCGTCTGCTCCTGTGCGTTCTTGTTGGCTTGGGTCGCAGGTTGCAGCCTGTTGTCTCGGCTTCGCGTTGTGGAGTTTGTGGAGGCCGCCTCCCAGGTCAGCCCTTTCTTTTCCTTCTCTTTGGGTATGAAGCTCCAGGGAGCCGTAGGGGCTCCCCACAGAAAACCAGCGTTGAATGTAATGAGACGGCATTTTCTGGGTGAGGCCCGAAGGCTCCCTGGAAACCCTTCCTCCCACCGTTCGGCAGTTTTTTCGCGTTGGTTGAAGCTCAGCTTCCGAACAGATGCTAGGCAGCCGACGCGGTAGGTCCAGGGCTCCCCCCTCCACCTCTCGGGGCGGGGAGGGCTGCGCAGACCATTGGCGTGGCAGTAAAGTGAGATGTTTGCTTGTTTGCTTGGGATTGTAGGGAGTTTCTACCTCTCTGTTCAGTTTTTGTTTTAGTTTTTTACCATGTGGGGTTTGTTTTGTTATGCCTACCTTTCTGGGTGCCTAACCCCGGTCGATGGCTGATAAGGAAAACCCCCAACCACAAGGGGGTTTTCCAGGGCCATTTCTCCCTGAAACCTCTCTGAAGGGGCCAGGTTCTGGCGCTGGTCTTGGTAGGTCTGAACTCCTACGCTAATGTCCCAGTCTAATATAACATACATTAGCCCAATAAGCTGCAGGGAGCCTCCGGGGCTCGCCCAGAAAATGGCGTTTCATTACATTCAACGCTGGTTTTTTTCTCTTGAATCCAAGCCGTGGACTGTGCTCGCGTCCAATACAAAAATATTTATATAAAATTCATTTTTTTCCGATTGACTTCAGGATAGTTTCAAATTAACACTTTAGCGCTTTCGGCGCAGCGTAAAAAACGAGAGCGAACCTGTGCTTTGGGCGTCGCGCGCTTAAGCGGTAGGAGCGAAAAGTGTATACTCTTCTTACTGTCCTGACACTAATTGTAGACCTACGTATTTAAATTTGGTATCACTGTGTTCGCAATAGAATTCTCTATAAGAACATACATATAAAATACTGCCAAACAGAAACTGTTTGAAACAGTTCAAACAGAAACAGAAGCTCTCGCCAAACTGTTTGGCGAGAGCGCCAAACAGCAACAAATGTTTCCACTCTCTTAATGATTGCGATGACCACATTTATCCTACATCATTGATTATGGTATCATTGGAACCACAATAAAATTCTCTATACGGACATATGCATATAAATATAGAATCAATGTCGCAACCAACCCACAAGACGGTTGGAAGTGGCTGAAGTGTTACCCGCGGCGGCATATCGGCACCATACAATTGTTATACCAAGATGAATCACTGCCATGCCGTTTTCTTTAATAAGCTCTTTGGTTATTAGAAAAAACGTAAATTTCATGGTGAACATTTTGAGACTAACTAAAAGAAAATCGCATAATACATAAAATTTATACAATTATTTAACCATTGGACGCCAGCCAGCGTCCGGAGGGCAGAATCAGGAAAAAAAGATTGGACGCTAACGATCGTCCGCTAAGCGCGAAAGTGTTAAGTGCCTACAGAGTGCGCACAATTTGATATCACAGTGAAAGATGTAACGCGAAACTTGATGTCAGAACACTTGAATGATTATAAATACGTTTTTGGTCAAAATTTTAAAATATTTGTTAAAATTCTATTTACTGTGCTATTATTTTGAGACTAGTTTTAAAATGGGCACCTTTTGATTGTGGACAATTTGATACCAAAATGAAAGATGTAACACGAAAATTTATGTCAGAACACTGGAAAGATATAAATAATTTTGTGATGTTGAGCGACCAAAATTAAAATATTTGTTAAAAATCCAGTTTTTGCTCTATTATTATGGACCAGTTTTAAAATACGTGCCTTTATATTGCGAACAATTTTATATGATTTTATACGAAAAATCCAACTTCCAACTTATTTTCATCCAACTTCAGGAAACAGTTTCCTGGAGCAGGTGGAGTGGTTCAGCCTAATTCTTAACTCGTGGTCTACAAACATCATTGGGTGGTAAGTACAGCCTTTTTCCCTGTAGAGAATTCTATTGCGAATAAATTGATACCAAAATGAATGTCCTAACAAGAAAATTGACATTATCAAACTAAGAGGATTATACACATTTGTGTGCAAGTGTAGCGGGTGTGCACATGTGTGCAAGTGTAGCGGGTGTGCACATGTGTGCTCGCTCACAGCTAACGCTTGGCTGACTTTCACCTTTGCTGGGGGGAGGGGGGACGAGCACTTGGATTTTGGACTTTATATGCATATTCCCCTGTAGTGAATTCTTTTGTGAACAAATTGATACTGTATTGAATTATATAGGACAAGAATTGAGGTGAGAATCACACAAAGAGTAGACACATTTTGGTGGTATTGAGCGCTCACAAGTAACCCTTGACCGATTTGCGAGTTGGGTGTGGGTGGCATGCCAGATTTTTGGACTTCATATGTATATATTCCTGTAGGAAATTCTATTGCAAACAAAAAGATACCAAAATTAACGCAGTAAGACGAAAATTGAGGCGAGAAAACTTAAAAGAGTATACATATTTGAGTCTGGCCACACGCTCACGGCCAACCTCAGCACATCTTGAGGTAGTTTAGGGAGCGTGCGGTGGGGACAGAAAAGTGTTAGAGTCCCCGCGGCCCTGTTCTCGACCAGGCAGAGGCAAAGTCCAAGCCCAGTGCTTGGGAGAGACAAAGTCCGAGCCCAATGCTTCGGAAAGAAAAGCATCCTCCCAAACAGAATGCATGGAAGAAGCATGCTGGTGTGAATAAGAAAACTTCAAACCCATGGCAGAACTAGAGGGCTCAACTGCCTTGACAAATGTCATGTTATGGAATGTGGAATAGGAGAACATAGACCCCACACAACCTATATATTATGTGAGAAATCTTTAAAGAACTCTGACAAAGAAAGAGATCTAGGGGTGGTTCTAGATAGAAAACTATCACCTGAAGACCACATAAAGAATATTGTGCAAGGAGCCTATGCTATGCTTTCTAACTTCAGAATTGCTTTTAAATATATGGATGGCGATATACTAAAGAAATTGTTCATGACTTTTGTTAGGCCAAAGCTAGAATATGCAGCTGTTGTTTGGTGCCCATATCTTAAGAAGCACATCAACAAACTGGAAAAGGTGCAAAGACATGCTACTAAGTGGCTCCCAGAAATGAAGGACAAGAGCTACGAGGAGAGATTAAAGGCATTAAACATGCAAAAACTAGAAGATAGAAGAAAAAGAGGTGATATGATCACTACATTCAAAATAGTAACAGGAATCGATAAAATTGATAGGGAAGAATTCCTGAGACCCGGAACTTCAAGAACAAGAGGTCATAGATTTAAACTAACGAAACAAAGCTGCCGGAGAAATATACGAAAATTCAGTTTTGTAAACAGAGTGGTAGACGGTTGGAACAAGTTAAGTGAGAAGGTGGTGGAGGCCAAGACCGTCAGTAGTTTCAAAGCGTTATATGACAAAGAGTGCTGGGAAGACGGGACACCACGAGCGTAGCTCTCATCCTGTAACTACACTTAGGTAATTACACTTAGGTAATTACAGGTTCAAGCTAAGGAAACAAATGTGCCAAAAAAACATTAGAAGGTTTTCTTTTGCAAACAGTGTGGTAAACGGTTGGAACAAGCTAAGTGAGAAGGTGGAAGAGGCCAAAACCCTCAGTGGTTTCAAAGCGTTATATGACAAAGAGTACTGTGAAGACAGTACACCACGAGCGTAGCTCTCATCCTGTAACTACATTTAGGTAATTACTCTTGAAGGAAGGACCAACCCCCGAATTTGCCAAGCTACACCCCAAGCTAAAACCTCCCCTGACTCTGAAATCCAATAATGTAAGAGAGAGAGATATACAGGAGGGCAATATAAAGAAAATTTCATATTGTGAGATATGCCTGACATTAGAAACTTGGGAATACCTTGCTTGATTGGTTGCAATAAGGTATCAAGTTACTACTTTATATTTTTCTTTTCAGATGATGGGTTCTTGTACTGGATGCCCTTCATCTGTCGTTACCCTTAAGAATGGTGTTCAGAATATGCTCCAGTTTTACATCCCAGAGGTGAGTACAATACTTATGTGCATTCTGTTTTTGTTTTTTCAGAGGGGGAGCCCCCTTCAGCTCCTCGGAGCTTACTAGGCTGATATGCTAAAATCAAACTTTGGCATCAGTCATGTGTATGAAGTTCTATGGGCCTACTGGGGACCACGAGCCAAAACCTGGTCCCATCAGAAGAGGCAAGGGGAACAATGGCCTATAGAAACCCCCGTGTGGTTGGAAGCATTCTATGTCTGCCATCGACCGGGTCAGGCACCCAGAAAGGTAAGCATCCCAAAGCCAAACCCCTATTCTGGTGAAAATGTTGCTACCAAAAGCCGAACAAGTGGATAGAACTTCCCTAAAAGAAACAAGCAAACAATCATGATGTCACACATCACCGCGCTGCTGTCTGTGCAGCTCTCCCTCCCCAGAAGGGGGAAGGGGGGGTCCCCAGATCCCTCACGCTGACTATCCACCCTTTAGTTCTTAAGCTGATGCTAGAAGCTACGGTCGTGTGCTCTGGCTCCAGACATAGTTTCAGCACTGAGCTTTGAGTGTGCTGGCTGTCTTCTAGGGGTGTGAGAGCCAGGAGTTATTCTCCAGTACTTGGGATGTATGCGTCTAGGGTTTCCCTTCCCTAGGTGCCCTGTAAGTACTGCCCTTGGGGCTTGGGGTTACCTTCCACAAGTTCTTGGGTCCTGTCTCTGCTGGCCGTTTTACTGCTCGTTTTTTTGGCTGCCCTTTGGGTACTTGGGTGTTTTGTCTCCCTTGTTTACCTTAGGGTAAGAGGTAGTTTGCACTGGTTCGGGGAGCGGGGTGCTGCATAGCTTGTTTTCACCGATTATAGCAGCCGGCTCTGTTCCTCTAGGGTACGCTGTCCTCTTGCGGAGTTTTCTCTTCCTTTTGTTTCTGCCTTGTGGGGGGGATCTGCCCTGCTTTTTGCCCACTTGTGCTTGACCTATTACGGTTCTTCTCTGGTGGTGTTCCCTGCTAGGTCCCCATGAATGTACATGTCCCTGGGGTGCAGCTTTAGTGAGTTTGCTTGGTAGTTTTGGGTGCCGGTTAGCAGTACCCTGCCTGGGGTTACCTGGGAGTGAGTCTCGTTAAGCGCTCAGGGCCCTGGGAAACCCCTGGGGGCACGTGGATCCGATGGATGTGACCCCGGAGTCCCCCCTCGCTTCGTGCGAGTTTGAGGGTTATTCGGTCCCCTTCTCTCAGGGTAACCTTCACTGTTTCTGGGGGGAGCCCCTATGCTCCCCGGAGCTATCCATGGCTGATATGGATACCTAACTGTTTTGCATCAGTCGATGTGGGTGTGGCTCTAGGCCTATCGGGGACCATGAGCCAGAACCTGGACCCCCCTCACAGAGGCACAGGAAGCAATGGCCCATAGAAATACACATGTGTTTTGGAGCATTCTATATCTGCCATCGACCGGGACAGGCACCCAGAAAGGTAAGCGCCACAAAACAAACCCCTATTCTAGTTAACAACGAAAATTGACAAACGAGTGGACAGAACTCCCCAAGAAAAACGAACAAACAACATGACATCACACGAACCGCGCCGCATGTCTGCGCAGCTCCCCCCTTCCCGGGAGGGGGAAGGGGGAGCCCCAGACCCCCGAGCCGGCGATCCCCGCCCCAGTTCCTTGGCTGATGGGATAGTGCATGGTCGTGTGGCTCCAGCTCCAGTCTTGTCTCAGTGCTGCTCTTACGGTGATCGTGTGAGCTGGGAGTAGTATTCTCAGGTACTCGGGCTGCATGTGCTTAGGGTCACCTTCCTTGAGTGCCCTGTAAGTACCGCCCTTGGGGCTTGGGGTTGCCTTCCACAAGTCACCTTGGGTCTACCTCTGTTGGCTTTTCGCTGCTTGGCGTTTGGCCGCCCCGGCTGTTTGGGGGTTTTCCTCCCTTGTTTACGTTGGGATAAGTGGTAGTTACAGCACTGGTGGGGCGCAGGGTACTGGGTAGATAGTTTTCACCTATGACAGCGGCCGGCTCTATTCCCTCTGGGTACGTTCTCCACTTGTGTGGTTTTTCTTTCTTTTTCTTTTTGCCTGGTAGGGGGTCTGCCTTGTTTTTTTCCTTCCCCTTATATTAGGGTCGTTTATGTGGTGGCACCCCTGCTTTGCCCTCGTGAGTAGACACGTCCCGTGGGTTCAGCTTTTAGCAGTTTGCTTGGTAGTTTGGGACGCCGGTTAGCAGTGCCCTGCCTGGGATAACCCTTAGCAGACCCGGTCTAGGGGCCCTGGGAAACCCCGCGGGGGCTCTCGGGTCCGATGGAGGAGACCCTTGCATCCCCTCTCGCTGTGTGCGAGTTTGAAGGTTGCTCTGTCCCCTTGTCTCAGGGTGACTCTCATTGTTTTTTGCTTCCGTCTTGCTGCCTGTTGGGTCGGTGACACATTCGACCTTGAGTCCTGCGAGTTATGTTGCTTGTTCATGACTCAATTCATCCAGTCTGTTGATGGTTTACTTTGGGTGCAGGCAGCTTGTGCATTGCCCCCCCCCCGAGACTCGTTTCTGAGACTCGGGCAGTTTTGGGTGTTGCCCCGTCCGGGGTGGCTACGGAGGCATCCGAGTCTGTTCCTTCGGCCGATGCTCCGGGGTCTGACCAGTGGGCCCCTTCTCTTCTGACTCTTTCGGCTGCCAAGGCTTTTTCTTGTGAGGCCGGGCTTTGGAGGACGGCTCGGCCCCAGGGCCTGGTGTAGAGGCTCCTGGTGATGGGAGGAGCTGACTTGGGGGCCTTGGGCTCCATTGGACTCTACCTGGATTTTCCGTCCTTCTGAGCAGGACTTACTGTTGCAAGGAGTGGGGTTTTCCTTTCCCCCCTCTGCGTACGATTTGGACTTGGGTTCTGCTCCTCCCCGGGTTTGGTTCTGTGTCCCTGTGGATTCTGCGGTTCTGTCTTTCAGGAGGTTTTCGGCTACCCGCATCTTTCTGCCTGAGGTGCGGTCGGCATTTGCGGCTTACCTCCTGCGTGACCCGGTGTACGCCTCCATAATGGATCCATCTTCATTCAGGTTTGGATCGTCGTGTCCTTACTGGGTGCGTTATGAGGTTCCGGAGTCGTCCTGGCTTGCAGACTGCCCCTTGTTTTCGCTGGATGCTTGGGACTTGTTCTGTCGTACCTGCACGTTTGAGTGGCGTGAGACGTTGATGGTGGTCTAGGTTTACCTGGGGGGCAATTTTGAGTACCTTAATGAGTGTCTTTTCGCTCCTGCCCTTCTCCTGCCCGTGCAGATTCCTTCCCTGTCGGCTGCTCTTGTGGTGGAGGATTTGCGCGCTCGTGGCTTTTTGGCTTCAGTCCTGCGTTTCTTTTCCCTCCTAGAGCTATCTTCGGATTGGCTTGCGGGGGATGTTGAGGCACTTGGGGCCGTTACTGGGTCTGACGCCTTGGTCTCGGTTGCTCGGGCGTCGTCTGCCATGTTGAAGCTTTTTGCGCCGATCCTGCGGGAGGCGTTGCTGCGGTTATTCCCTGAGCGTTTCACATGTCGTCAGGAGGTCCTTGCTTCCTCTTTGGAATCCGCTTGGGCCCTGGTTCTTAGGTTGTCTTCTCCCTTTTGTCCTCTGCTTTTTGAAGCTTCTGCGGTTGAGCGTTATATTCTGGCGGCTTCTTCCCCTTGCCACCCTATGTCTGAGTTATTGGTGCTCCGGGGGAACCGGGGGGTTCCTTCCCGGCGGGGTCGTACCAGGGCTCGCAGTTCCGTTCATCAGGGTGGGCCACAGGTGTCGGGTTTGGTGCCGGTGCCGCCTACGGTCCCGCCTGTGCCTGGTCAGCACGGTGATCGCTCTGCGCGCAGGTTGGGTTTTCGTAAGGGGCAGCGGTCCTTTTGCATTTCGCCCCCATTGACGGGGCGATGGGGGGAGGCTGACTGTTTGCTCACGCCTGGTCTCACTATTTGTGGGCTTTTTGGGTCGTTTCTCGCGGCCTGCGGTGGCGTTGAGTGGCTCCTCTTACGGGTTCGGGGCTGACGGGGCAGGCTTCCTCTCCTGTGCTCCGTCGGGTCATCTTGGAGTGGGTGTGCTTGGGCATGGTCGTAACGACTCCATCCCTCAGGTGGGTTTCCCGCCTGTTTCCAGTTCCAAAACGGGACTGTGCGGACCTACGGTTCATTCTGGACTTGTCCCGTCTGAACCCTTGGGTTTTCTTGCCCTTCGTTTCGGATGACCACTGTCCAAGGTCCGGCTTCTGTTGGAGCCAGGTGCTTGGATGGTGTTCCTGGACCTCAAGGACGTGTATGGGCACGTCCCTATTCATGTGGGGTTCTAGGACTGGCTCGATTTTGTTGTGGGGCGTCAGTGCTACCGCTTTCTTTGTCTCCCCTTCGGGTTGAACCTGGCACCTCACGTGTTCGCACGCCTTACCCAGGTCGTGGTGGCCCGTCTGCGTCTGTTCGGTGTTCGGGTGTTGGATTACCTCAATGACTGACTGGTTTGTGCTCCCAGTCGGTTTGCGTGTCTGTTTGCCAGGGATTTGGTGCTTTCCCAGCTCGCCGGGTTCGGGTTCCTGATGAACTGGCGGAAGTCCCATCTGGTGCCCTCCCAGGTTCGGTCCTGGCTGGGTCTTGTGTGGGACTCTCAGACCACTTTGTTGTCTCTTCCTCCGGACTCTCTCCTTCGGCTGCGGTCTCGCCTGTGTCTGTTTCTGGGGGGCTCCCGAGTCACCCGGCGGTTGCTCGAGGGTTTGTGCGGGAGCCTGAACTTCGTGATGTTGGTCTACCCGCCGGGTCGGGTTTGGCTTCGTCGGATTTCTGGTTCCTTCGGGGATGTCCCTTCTGCCTCTCTCGCGATCGCTGGGTTCGACCCCAGGGGCTTTGCGTCGGCTGCTGCGTTGCCGGCTTCCTCTTCGGGTTTTTTTGGAGTTTAGTGCCTTGGCGCCTGCCGGAGCCCTCGCTCGATGTGTTCGGATGCGTCGTCTCTCGGCTGGGGTTTTGTGACCAGTGCTCACCAGGCCGGCCAGGGGCGGTGGGGTCTGTCCTTCCGTCGGGTCCACAGCACGGTGTGGGAGTTAACGGCGGTGTGGTTTGCGCTTCGGAGGGTTCAGGTCACCTGCGGATCAACGATCTGAGTCCATTCGGACTGCTCCTCGGTGGTTCATTGTCTGAACCGGGGGGGTTCGATGCGGTCCTTGGCTCTTTGGGGTTGGTCGCTTCGCGTGACTCACCTGCTGAGTTCTTGGGGTTTTCCTCTGCTGGCGATTCACGTCCGAGGGGTGTCCAACGTCCTGGCGGACAGCCTGTCCAGGTTCGTTCCCCTGTCCATGGAATGGGCGGTTGATGCCAACTCCTTCAGTTGGCTCTGCCGGACGTTCGGGCGCCCGGAGGTGGACCTCTTCTCGTCGGCGTGGTCGAGACGTCTTCCGGTTTACGTGGTGCCCTTCCCCGACTGCGAGGCCGTCGGGGTTGACGCCTTTCGGCAGGACTGGTCAAGGTGGGGGTTCCTGTACCTCTTTCCCCCGGTTCAGCTGCTGCGCCAGGTCATGGCTCGCTTGGAGACTTTCCAGGGTCGAGTGGTCCTCTTGGCCCCGTGGTGGCCGGCCCCAGTTGTGGTTTCAGGCGTGGCTTGCCCGGTGTCCGAACCCAGAGGTTTTTCTGCGACTCCGCCTCTTTCAGGAGATCGGGCCGGTCCGGTACGTGACTGGTTTGCTCTTCTCTGCGAGTCTTCGCATTTGGTGTTTTTGACTCGTGTTTATCACCGTCTTTATGGTGAGCAGGTGGCTTCCTTGTTGGTTTCTCACCTGCGAGTTTCCTCTCGGTGGCAGTATGAAGTTTCCTGGCGGTCTTTCTGGTTCTTTTTGACCCTTCGTCATTGTTCCTCGCTTTCGGTTCGGGTGGTGTTGTCCTTTCTCTCTTGGTTGTTTCAGGACTGTCATCTGATGCCTAATACTGTCGCCTTGTATCATAATTACCTAAGTGTAATTACATGATGAGAGCTACGCTTGTGGTGTCCCGTCTTCCCAGCACTCTTTGTCATATAACGCTTTGAAACTACTGACGGTCTTGGCCTCCACCACCTTCGCACCTAACTTGTTCCAACTGTCTACCACTCTATTTGCTAAAGTGAATTTTCTTATATTTCTTTGGCATCTGTGTTTAGCTAGTTTAAATCTATGACCTCCTGTTCTTGAAGTTCCAGGTCTCAGGAAATCTTCCCTGTCAATTTTATCAATTCCTGTTACTATTTTGTACATAGTGATCATATCACCTCTTTTTCTTCTGACTTCTAGTTTTGGCATATTTAATGCCTCTAACCTCTCCTCATAGCTCTTGCTCTTCATTCTGGGAGCCACTTAGTAGCTTGTCTTTGCACCTTTTCCAGTTTGTTGATGTGCTTCTTAAGATATGGGCACCACACAACAGCTGCATATTCTAGCTTTGGCCTAACAAAAGTCATGAACAATTTCTTTAGTATATCGCCATCCATGTATTTAAAAGCAATTCTGAAGTTAGAAAGTGTAGCATAGGCTCCTCGCACAATATTCTTTATGTGGTCCTCAGGTGATAGTTTTCTATCTAAAACCACCCCTAGATCTCTTTCTTTATCAGAATTCTTTAAAGATTTCTCACATAATGTATAGGTTGTGTGGGGTCTATGTTCTCCTATTCCACATTCCATAACATGGCATTTATTACCATTAAATTCCATTTGCCAAGTGGTGCTCCATACACTTATTTTGTCTGTTTCTTCTTGAAGGGCATGACAATCATCTAAAAATCTTATCCTTCCTATCATCTTAGCGTCATCAGCAAACATATTCATATAATTCTGTATACCAACTGGTCGATCATTTATGTAGACAATAAACATCACTGGTGCAAGAACAAGAACTGAACCCTGTGGTACTCCACTTGTGACATTACTCCAGTCCGATACATTGCCTCTGATTACTGCCCTCATTTTTCTATCAGTCAGAAAATTTTTCATCCATGTTAGAAGCTTACCTGTCACCCCCTCCAATACCTGCTTGATACTTGCTTGATGGGGTTCTGGGAGTTCTTCTACTCCCCAAGCCCGACCCGAGGCCAGGCTCGACTTGTGAGAGCTTGGTCCACCAGGCTGTTGCTTGGAGCGGCCCGCAGGGCCACATACCCACCACAGCCTGGCTGGTCCGGAACTTCTCTTGGAAAACAGTTCAGTTTTCTCTTGAAGATGTCCACGGTTGTTCCGGCAATATTTCTTATAGTCGCTGGGAGGACGTTGAACAAGCGCGGACCTCTGATGTTTATACAGTGCTCTTTGATTGTGCCTATGGCACCTTTGCCCTTCATTGGATCAATCTTGCATTTTCTTCCATATCGTTCACTCCAGTACGTTGTTATTTTACTGTGCAGATTTGGGACCTGGCCCTCCAAAATTTTCCATGTGTATATTATTTGGTATCTCTCTCGTCTCCTTTCTAGAGTGTACATTTGGAGAGCTTTGAG
Organism: Procambarus virginalis; assembly: GCA_020271785.1. NCBI lineage: Eukaryota > Metazoa > Arthropoda > Malacostraca > Decapoda > Cambaridae > Procambarus > Procambarus virginalis. Next base: position 2,957,988 of record WNGS01009202.1, read on the forward strand.
ACGATCCTAATAATTTAGGTGTTTTATCTCGTCTATGCGTGCTGTATATGTTCTCTGTATTCCCTCTATTTCAGGGAAATTTTATTTTCCAATATTTCCTAGTTTCCAGAACAACCTCTTATGTGGAACATACGGCACTGGCTGAGCCGCTGCAGCTTGCTTTCGGTATTGATGTTACTTCTGCGCCGTTTTGCAAGCTGTCTTGAGCATTGTTTCACCTCCAGCCTGCTCATGCGCCGCCTGAGCCATCCTGGTCCTTGGACAGTGTGCTCTTCTATCTTTCTTCTCCTAGGTTTGTTTTGGCCCCTTCGGTTCAAGATTGTTTTGCTAAGGCTCTTTTTCTGTTGGCATTAGCCTCTGGGGGTTGCGTGGCGGAGCTTCATGCTCTTCTCCGGCGCAGAGGTTTTTGCTCCTTGATCGTGGTCTTCGGTTTGTTCGTTTGCAGCCATCTCCCTCTTTTCTGGCGAAGAATGAGTCTGCTGTTCTCTGGAGGGGTCCTTGGGTTGTGGATGCTTGGTTTGTCAGGCCGGGGGTTCACCATGTGTTGTGTCCGGTTGCGGCCCTCCGCCGTTATCTGCACGCCACGGCTTCTGTGTCCGGGGACGCGCTTTGGGTTGATCCGGTTTCCCTTCTTCCGTGTTCGCGGGTTCGGGTCTCTCGGGTCATCTGCAGGGTTATTAAATCCAGCCAGCCTCCGGTCTATCCCCGTGCCCATGACGTTCCGAAGTTTGCTGCTCTTTCTGCCGTCTTCGGCAATATGTCTTGGGCTGACATTCGGGCAGGGGATTTTGGCATTTGGACAAGGTCCTGGCTGAACGCTCCCTTGTGAACGTTGCTGGGCCCAGTCGGGCCTGTAATTACGTAAGTGCAATTACCTAAGTGTAGTTACAGGATGAGAGCTACGCTCGTGGTGTCCCGTCTTCCCAGCACTCTTTGTCATATAACGCTTTGAAACTACTGATGGTCTTGGCCTCCACCACCTTCTCACCTAACTTGTTCCAACCGTCTACCATTCTGCTTGCGAAAGTGAATTTTCTTATATTTCTTCGGCATCTGTGTTTAGCTAGTTTAAATCTATGACCAGAAAATAACATGATGTTTAACCAACCTGTCCTCTTAAAAAGAACGTCGCATTTGGCCGTTTGCCCGTATGGCTGAATTTGGACGTAATTTGAAAATGAAAAAAATATGAAAATAAATTTAGGATTTTTTTTTTCAACAACAGTAAGTTAAGGGTCCTCTGATAGGTTAGGTGGGCAGGAAATTCTCATAAGTTTCAAAACGTTATGAAAAACGTTAATTTAAAGTGTCCTCTCATAACCTCTGTGCGTACGCCGGATGACTCAAATAGAAAACGGAACAGAACGTCACTTTTGTGAGTCGATTTCATTTCAAATTACGTCCAAATTTGGCCATATCATGCATACGAGCCAAAAGTGACGTTCTTTTTAAGAGGACGGGTTGGTTTAACAGTGATAAATTTCAGGTACTCAGGTACGGTGAAAATGAGGATCTGAAACATAATACAGGGTACAAAACACAATTGAATCTTCCCATAGTAAAAAAAAACAGAATGTCAAGGATTTGGGAATAATGATGTCCGGCGATCTAACGTTTAGGGAGCATAACCAAGCAAATATTGCGTCAGCCAGAAAAGTGATTGGATGGATTATGAGAATTTTCAAATCCAGGGATCCCATCACAATGGTTGTACTCTTCAAGTCACTTGTGTTGTCCCGTCTCGAGTACTGCTCAGTACTCACTTCCCCCTTCAGAGTAGGAGAGATTGCTGAAACAGAGGGAATACAGAGAACATATATGGCACACATAAAGGAGATAAAACACCTAAATTATTGGGATCGTCTCAAAGCTCTCCAAATGTACTCTCTAGAAAGGAGACGAGAGAGATACCAAATAATATACACATGGGAAATACTGTACTGGAAGGCCAGGTCCCAAATCTACACAGTAAAATAACAACGTACAGTGGTACCTCGGAACACAAGTGTCCCTGTATGCGAGTTTTTCGGAATACGAGCAGGATTTCCTCGAAAAATATGTCTCGGAAGGCGAGGGTTACCTCGGAACACGAGTTTGTTGATACGTGTACAGGCCGACTGGCGCGTGGTGGCATGGCGATCGCACCTCAGTTTACCATTGTCTCGTGCCCAGTGACTATCCCACCTGAATTCTTCACAAGGATTTACAGTTTTTTGTCGTTTTTTTTGGCCATTTGAGCATAAAAGTTGTCATTATATATCTTGCCATGGGTCTCAAGAAAGCCATTGGTAAGGTTCAACCTAAGAAAATAGCTGTGAGTAGAGGCAGTAGAGGATGTCCCTTCTTGATTAAGAAAATGTGTGAAGTATGGGAAGAACTGCAAAGTTTTGTTGAGAAAACTCACCCAGATAAAGCTGTAGCAGGCCGTTGCATTGACCTTTTAAAGGTTAATGTGATGTCTTACTACAGACAAGTGTTAAAATGTAGGAAAAATAAGTGTCATTAGACAAATTCTTAGTAAGACAAGCAAGTGGTATGCAGGCAAAATGTGCCAGTGTGTGCATACCAGTGAAGTCCTCACTGCCTGATGTGATAATGGAAGGGGACTCCCCTTCCAAACAGTAACTCCTCTCTTCCTCCCCCCTCCTCACCATCTTCCATACGCCTACAGCATTCATCAGCAAGGTAAGTAATAACTTGAACATAGTTTTGTGGGTTTATTTAGATGAATTAGGTATAAAAATTTAGTTTGATGTGGGGTTTTTGGGGTAGTCAGGAACGGATTAATTCATTTCCCATTATTTCTTATGGGGAAATTAGCTTCGGAATACGAGTTTTTCGGAATAAGAGCCATCTCCAGGAACGAATTAAACTCTTAAACTGAGGTACCCCTGTACTGGAGTGAACGATATGGAAGAAAATGCAAGATTGAACCAGTGAAGAGCAGAGGTGCCATAGGCACACTCAAAGAGCACTGTATAAACATCCGAGGTCCGCAGTTGTGCAACGTCCTCCCAGTGACTATAAGAAATATTGCCGGAACAACCATGGACATCTTCAAGAGAAAACTGGACTGTTTTCTAAGAGAAGTTCCGGATCAGCCGGCTGTGGTCGGTATGTGGCCCTGCGGGCCGCTCCAAGCAACAGCTTGGTGGACCAAACTCTCAAAAGTCGAGCCTGGCCTCGGGTTGGGCTTGGGGAGTAGAAGAACTCCCAGAACCCCATCAAGCAGGTATCAAGTAGACCTCTTGTTCATAAAGTTCCAGGTTCTCAACTCAGGCCTGTTTTGCTTTAGGTCGGCGGATGCAGCCTGTTGTTTCGACTTCAAGTTGAGGAGTGGAGCACCGACCGCCTCCCGGGAAGGTCCCCTTGTTTTATTATGTAGGTTTTGGGAAAGTAGCTCTGGGGAGCCGTAGGGGCTCCCCCCAGAAAACCAGCGTTGAATGTAATGAAACGCCATTTTCTGGGTGAGTCCCGGAGACTCCCCGGCACCCTCCCGCCCTCCGGTTGGCGTTTTTTCTGTGGGGAGCCCCTACGGCTCCCTGGAGCTTATCGGGCTAATGTATGTTATGTTAGACCGGGACACTAGCTATGGAGTTCAGACCTACCAGGGACCAGCGCCAGAACCTGGCCCCTTCAGAGAGGTTTCAGGGAGCAATGGCCCTGGAAAACCCCATATGGTTGGGGGTTTTCCTTATCTGCCATCGACCGGGGTTAGGCACCCAGAAAGGTAGGCGTAACAAAACAAAACCCACATGGTAGAAAACTACAACAAACCGAACAGAGAGGTAGAAAAACTCCCTACAATCACAAGGAAAACAATCAAACAATCACTTTACTGCCGCGCCGGTTGTCCGCGCAGCCCTCCCCTCCCCGGGAGGGGGAGGGGGGCCCCGGACCTCACCGCGCCGGCTGCCGTCAGTTCGTAAGCTAGTGTCAACCGGGATACACGCTTCTCTGGCCTCAAATTCCTTGGCGGTGTTTGCCTCGTGTGGCGTTCTCTGCTGTTTTTGTGGTTTGCGGTGGCCAGGAGTATTTCATCAGTGCCGGGCTGCATGCGTCTAGGGGTTCCCTTCCCTAGGCGCCCTGTGAGTACTGCCCTTGCGTGTCAGGGTTATCTTCTCTGGGGCGTTCGGGAACCGCTCCCGTAGGGGTTCTTGCTGCTCGGCATTTGCCTCGCCCTTGGGGCCAGAGGGGCTGGGGCCCTTGTTTGGCCTTGGGTAGGGAGTTGGTGTTGTGCTGGTTAGGGCGCCAAGGTGTTGCGCTGCCTGACACCTACGCGGCGGCCGGTTCCTGTTGCCTCTGGGGACGGTGTACTTTGCGGGGTTTTTCTTTTGTTTTTATTTTCTTGCCTGGTGGGGGTCTGCATAGTGGTGGCTATAGTTCCACTAGTAGTGTTTGGCAGCCCTCTGCTAGCCCCCCGTGCTTGTACACGTCCCGGGGGT
>WNGS01009202.1:2967449-2982887 GCA_020271785.1 Procambarus virginalis
TTGAATGTTTACATTAATGGGGGGCCCTTTATGAGCTTCCATTTTTGGCAATATCTGCTTGTTCATTCCCGTTTTTGTCTGTTTTTCCCCAAGCTGCTCATCAAACTTTTTAAACTCTTCCTCGATCACTCATCAGCTGCATCTTTCACTTCTACTACTTCAACAACCTGAAAAATAAGAAGGTATTGTGTGTAAAAAGTTGTCAAATTATATTTTTGCAAGTTCAAATAAACAGCGTTGAATGTAAATGAAACGCCATTTTCTGGGCGAGTGCCTGAGGCTCCACAAAGCTATCGAGGCTAATATGGATATATTACATTTCTGGCATCAATGTGCATGAGTTCTAGGCCTACTGAGACCATGAGCCAGAACCTGGTTCTGTGGCACAAGGAGAGGCTTAGAGGCAGCAATTACCTATAGAAACCCCGTGTGGTTGGAAGCATTCTACGTCTGCCATTAACCAGGTCTACACCTGTATTCTAAGAACTTAGGCATTTTAGTTTTGAATAATAATTTTTGAATTTATTGTTTACATTTTGTCTACCTAACAATAACTTTTTATTTTTCTCATAAAATATCACTTATACATAGTAACATAAGGTAATCTTAGTCAAGGCCACTAAATTTCAGACATTTTTAAATGTTGAAGGATTTGGTTTACATTAAATGTTAAAAAATTATATTGTGTGAACCAGTGATCGTCTATACATGATGGCACCTTCTTTTGCAAAATATTCTTATTACTTTCACAAATTTTTGAAAGTTTTTGTCAAGAAATTATATATTCATTCAGATTATAAGTAAACTTATAAACTTTAATTTATTCAGTTTAAACTGTACATATTATTGATAAATTATACTAAAAGTTGTTTCTTTATCATATAATTCATGCTAAAAATGTTATACATAATTTTATTAAAGATTATATCATTACCAACATTATCTAATTTTCCATTCGTGAGACGTGGGGGGGCATGAACTCGAAAGAAATAAGGGACTTTATCTGTTCGTTGTTTCTTACCCATTATTAACTAGCATGACACAGCACCATCATATTCTAACAAGACCTCACTGCTGCATATGTCTGGGTGTAAACTTCTTCCTGTGAGATGTCATTCAAAACATTTCTAACAAAGTAAAACTTTTGTTCCATCGTAACCACCGTGCTGTGCCGAGTTAATTTAATTACTGTATTGTGAAATTCCCCCCCAAGCGCATGAAATAAAGTGTTCCCAAAAACATTATTTTTCTTCGTAAAATGATAATTCCCTTCCCTGAACACATCATGTAAAATAATACCAAATTCCACTTGCTTTGGCTGTGGGGACGTCAAGATGGGGAGCCGGTCGACCGAGCGGACAGCACGCTGGACTTGTGTCCTGGGTCCTGGGTCGATCCCAGGCGCCGGCGGGAAACATTGGGCAGAGTTTCTTTCACCCTATGCCCCTGTTACCTAGCAGTAAAATAGGTACCTGGGTGTTAGTCTGCTGTCACGGGCTGCTTCCTTGGGGTGGAGGCCTGGTCGAGGACTGGGCCGCGGGGACACTAAAAAGCCCTGAAATCATCTCAAGATAACCAAGATACGTGGACAAGGTGCACTGTGACATCACCAGGGCTGGTCGCCCTTGCGTGATACGCCCACACACCACACACGGTTGCACGGGCCATTCAAGCACCGAGTGTTGCTACAAATATATTTTCAATTATTTGTTATACAATGGGCCTCGACTTACGATGCTAATCCGTTCACAGAGACGGATCGTAAGTCGAAGCGATTTTTTCCCTTAAATAAAGGGAATTGAATTAATCCGTTCCCCACCCTCCAAAATATTAACATACAAATACATTTTATACTGAATACAATGTTTTTTTCAAACTACAATACAGTACCAAAGTGTCTCTTACCTTTATGGAAGGCTCTTGATGGCATATGGAAGATGGTGATGAGGGGGGAGGAGAGAGTTTGTTACTGTTTGGAAGGGGTCCCCTTCCATTATCACATCAGGCAGTGATGATTTCTCTGGGGTACACTCTCTCCTGCACTTTGCCTGAATACCACTAGGACCTGTTGTGGTTCAGTGCTTGTCTCACACTACAATTTGTCAAGAGACATTTGTTTTTCCCTTCATTTTAACATTTGTCTGTAATGATGCATCAGTGTCATTGAATAGGTTAGGCAACGACTACTACAGCTTGATTTGGGTGAGTCGTTTCAGCAAAGGTTTGCAATTCTTCCCATACTGCACACATTTTCTTAACACTTTGGTCCGGGCATGACGCAAGCTGCGTCATCCTTTTACTGTCGGTAGTCACGCAATGCTGCGTCATCCACTAAAATAATCGCCAAAAATCAGGTTTTATCAGATATTTTGGGGACTGGTTTTAAAATGCGTGCATATGTCTTCCCTACACGCCTATGTCTGTTCAAAACACAACACTGAGGTGGTAAGTACAAAAAATTGTATTATTTTGATATATATTTTTTTTTGTTCATACTTTCGCGTATTGTACTGGCAATATTATTCTTCAATTGGCCCTTATATGCACAGATCCATCTAAAGCATTCTATTAGGAACAATTTCATACCTAAATGAGCGCTGTAACACGAAAATTGAGATTAGCAACAAGTAATAATACTAAACATTTGTGGGCAGGAACTGGGAGTGTAGCTGGAAGGCGTCTGGGCGCTCACTTGCGGCTAACGCAGTGCTCGTCTTCAACTCGTCGGCGGTTGGAGTGTGACCAGGTTTTTTATTTTATATGCTGATGTTCCTCTAGATAATTCTATTGTGAACCTATTGATACCAAAATGAAAGACCTAGGACGAAAATTGAGGTGACCAGAGTGAAAAGAGTGAACACATTTTATCGCTTTTGCGCGCTCCTGGGTAACTCGTTCGCACTTTCTCTGTTTGCTGCGGGTAATTAGCCAGGCTTTTGGAGTTTATATGCAATTAGTGCTGTAAAGAATTCTATTGCGAACACAATGATACCAATTTAATCTTGTAGGACGAGAATTGAGGTAACAAAGTTGAAGAGAGTACTGTATGCACTTTTCAGAATTACCGCGCGCTCCCGTGAAACGCTGGGACCCACATTGCATAGTTAAGGGGTGGCGTGGCGGGTGTGCCAAAGTGTTAATTGTTGAGGAAGAGACATTCTGTACTCTTGTTTCTGCTCTATGGTCATCCTTACATGGGTTTTCATATGTTGAGCCTTACCACTGACTTTCCTGGGACTCAGCATGTAACACAGTGTCTTCGGACAGTACGGATGTTTTACTGCCATAATATAGTGTACGTGTTCATTTTACATAGGATTGCCACGTAAAAGCATATAAAATGTATTTGGAACTGTGCGCAGAAAATGAACAAAAATATATTCACGGCAACTCGCGCATCCTGCTCCAAGTGCCCTAACGGCCCCGGGGGCGTATGCCACGGGCGTCCAGGGAATGATGACGTCATGCACGAACTTACGGACCCCATAGCAGCTAAAGTACTTACAATTTCGACCTTCTGTTACTATACCCTTACTCAGGGAAGGGTTTTTGATACTTTAAAAAAAGAAAATAATTTTTTCCAGAGATTTTATTTCCTGCTCACTGGGGGGTGTCATATTTGGAGGCCGTGCAGTTAAGGGGTTAAAAGGTCTTCATGCAATTTCCTTGCTTTTTCACAAATGATGGCCTCTGAAACTCTATCACTCCGCTAACTCCTTGCTGTGTATCCAAATTAATAATAACTGTTCAACATCCTCAAGTGTTTGTGTTCTATGTTTTGTGATTATTGATATGCCTTTTGCCACTTTAGCACTCATAATGTCCTTTTTCTTAGCCAGTATGGTGGATATCGTTGACTGAGATTTGTTGTACTGCCTAGCTAGTTCAGCAACCCACACACCATCTTCATATTTACGAATGATCTCTTGTTTTTACTCTTATGGTCATCCTTACATGGGTTTTCATATGTTGAACAATACCACTGACTTTCTTGAGACCCATGGCATGATATATAATAATCAGTTTTGTGTTTAAAAGGCAAAAAATCACCACAAAAACAGAATTTCTTATAGGCGTGATCGTCAGCTCTAATAAACTGAGGCAGGTTGGTTCGCGTCACCGGGAACCATGGCTCGGTCAACCCAACGTGTACCAACAATATCGTTAGTCGATGACATTATCGTAAGTTGAGTCGCATTTTTTTATCAAATTTACATCGTAACTCAAAATTATTGTAAGTCGGGGCAATCGTAAGTCAAGGTGCCACTGTACCTCTTTCCCCCTGTTCAGCTGTTACTCCGGGTCCTGGCTTGCTGGAAACTTACCAGGGGAGAGTCATTCTTATGGCTCCTTGGTGGCCGGCCCAGCCGTGGTTTCAAGTGCTGCTTGCTTGGTGTCCGAACCCGAGGGTCTTCCCGCAGCTCCGCCTCTTTCAGCAGATCAGTCTTCTTCAGTTGTTCTTCTCCTCATGTCTTTGCGTTTGGAGTTTCTGACTCGAGTTTATCATCACTTCTATGGGGTGCAGGTAGCTTCTTTGTTGGTCTCCCACCTGCATGCTTTGTCTCGGCGGCAGTATGAAGTTTCCTGGCAGTCCTTCCGGTTTTTCCTATCACTGCTTAGGTGTTCTTCAGTCTCTGATAGGGTTGTTTTGTCCTTCCTTTCGTGGTTGTTCCAGGACCTTCATCTGATGCCGAATACTGTTGCCTCATATCATGCGGCACTGGTGGAGTCGCTCCAGCTTGCGTTCAGCATTGATGTTACTTCTGCCCCGTTCTGCAAGGTGTCTCATGCGTTGTTTCACCTCCGGCCTGCTCATGCGCCTCCTGAGCCGTCCTGGTCTTTGGATTGGGTGCTCTCTTTTCTCTCTTCTCCTCAGTTTGTGGTGGCCCCTTTGGTTCAGGATTGTTTTTCTAAGGTTTTTTCCTGTTAGCATTGGCCTCTGGGGGTCGGGTCGGGAAGCTTCATGGTCTCCACCGCAGAGATTTCTACTCCTTCAGTCCTGGTGGTAGGTTAGTTCGGTTGCAGCCATCTTCTTCTTTTCTGGCGAAGAATGAGACGGCAGCTTTCCAGAGGGGTCCTTGGGTTCTTGATGCTTGAATGGGCAGGCCGGGAGTGCATCATGTGTTGTGTCCAGTTGCGGCTCTCTGCCGTTATTTGTTCACCACAGCTTCGGCGGCCGGGGATGCAATTTAGGTTGACCCGGTTTCCCTCCTTCCCTGTTCCCGGGCTTGGGTTTCTCAGGTCATCCGCAGGATTATTAAGTGTAGCCAGCCTGACGTCTATCCCCGTGCCCACGATGTTCGTAAGTTTGCTGCCTTGGCGGCCGTCTTTGGCAACATGTCTTAGGCTGAAATTCAGGCACACGGTTTTTGTCGGTTGAACAGGGTCCTGGCTGCATACTACCTCATGAATGTTCCTGTGCTTAGTCGGGCCTGCAATGCATTGAGTTGGTGGTTGCAGCCAGTTGTCTCGACTTCGCGTTGAGGAGTGAGGACTGACCACCTCCCAGGTAAGCTTCTGTTTTTCCTTGTCTTTGGGTAGTTAGCTCCGGGGAGCTGACGAGGCTCCCCCCAGAAAACCAGTGTTGAATGTAATGAACCTCCATTTTCTGGGTAAGTCCCGGAGGCTCTCCGGCATCCCTCCCTCCCTCCTGGTGGCGTTGTTTTTTTCATGTATTTTGACATCCAGCCTAAGAACTGCCAGTTGGTTCACCAGCACACAGGGGGTCTGGGGCTCCCCCTTCCCCCTCCCAGGGAGGGGTGGTGCGGCGACATGATGACGTCAACCTAGTTTGCTAATTTTCGTTTGGAAAGTTCTGTCCACTCATTCGGCTTTCGGTAGCAATAGTTTCACCAGAATAGGGGGGTTTGTTTTGGGACACCTACCTTTCTGGGTGTCAGATCCGGTCAATGGCAGACAAAATGCTCCCAACTATATGTGGATTTCTATAGGCTATTGCTCCTCGCACCTCTCTGAGGGGGGCCAAGTTTTGGACTGTGGTCCACAGTAGGCAAGAATTCCATGAACATTGAGTGATGCCAGAAAGTTATACATATCAATTCAGCTCTGGGGAGCCACCGGGACTCATCCAGAAAATGGTGTTTCATTAAATTCAACACTTTTGTTGTTGTTGTTGTTGTTTCTGTTCATGTTATGATGTTGATGCATTAGGAAAAGTTGGAGCATTTAACAAGTAGATTATGCACAAAAGATGTGTGTGTTTGAGGAAGGTTGAGAAATTGTGCACCTGGCCCCTTAAGCCCTACTCAGGGTGTAGGTAACATAACGCACACACACACATCCTCACCCTGTGTTACTACCAACTACACGGTAATATAAAATGCAGCTAAAGTATTAGGCTCAATATAAACAAATAATGAGTTCAGTCTTTATTATTATTTATCATTATTTGCAATTGACTTCAGTGTAGATACATGAATACTAATGTATAACTAAACCATTTTGTCTTTTAAGAGAGAAACTGCATTGGATAAATTTACTGAAGCAAGTAAATGTGCCATTAATAAGAGAAATCCAGGTGTTGAGTAGCAAAAATAAATACTATAAAGAGCAATCAACAAGCAATGGATTGTGATGGTAATTGACAAAAGCAAGCAGGCTATCTGCATAGAGAGCACATCCTCTAAATACAGAAAACTAGATTTATTTTTTCTTTAAATTTAGGAAGACCAATACAACATAGGAAACTTGTTTTATAGTGACTTGGGTTTGGCTTGCGTAAAAAATGAAAATTATGTTGCCAAAGGATGTGTACTTTATTTATAAAGGAGCTCCAGATATAGTAAGCTTTATATATGAGATTTTGGTATATGTAATATGTTTTAGAAAAAAGTGTTGTAAATAATAATCACAGACCTTAACAAATGTGTAAGAATGTGAAGATACAAAACAAAATCATATAAAAGATGCAATGCTCTTCGAAGAAAAATGTTTAATCATCAGAATTATCACTATCAATATTATCTAAACAATAATTTAAAGTAATTGTTCTTAGATCCTCAACAAGTCCAGACCATCCATCCTTGTCAAAACCTTCATCCAATAGTGATGGCACTTTGGCAACATTGAGATTTTGTGCAGCTGTCTGCAGATCACGAAGGAGATGTCCCATCCCACCACTCTGGTGAAGACCTGCCTCACACGGTGCACTCTTCATTATACCTGTGTGGAAAAAACCAGCGTTGAATGTAATGAAACGCCATTTTCTGGGTGAGCCCTGGAGGCTCTCCGGAGCTTATCGGGCTAATGTACGTTATATTAGACCAGGACATTAGCTAAGGAGTTCAGACCTACCAGGGACCAGCGCCAGAACCTGCCCCCTTCAGAGAGGTTTCACGGAGCAATGGCCCTGGAAAACCCCCCTTGTGGTTGGGGTTTTCTTTATCTGCCATCGACTGGGGTTAGACACCCAGAAAGGTAGGCATAATAAAACAAACCCTACATGGTAAAAAACTAAAACAAAAAAAACGAACAGAGAGGTAGAAACTCCCTACAATCCCAAGGAAACAAGCAAACAAGCAAACATCACACTTTACTGCCGTGCCGATCGTCCGCACAGCCCTCCCCGCCCCGAGAGGGGGAGGAGGGAGCCCGGACCTACCGCGCGCCGGCTGCCTTGCTTCAGTTCTTATCTTGAGATGATTTCGGGGCTTTTTAGTGTCCCCGTGGCCCGGTCCTCGACCAGGCCTCCACCCCCAGGAAGCAGCCCGTGACAGCTGACTAACACCCAGGTACCTATTTTACTGCTAGGTAACAGAGGCATAGGGTGAAAGAAACTCTGCCCAATGTTTCTCGCCGGCGCCTGGGAGCGAACCCAGGACCACAGGATCACAAGTCCAGCGTGCTGTCCGCTCGGCCGACCGGCTCCCTACCGGCTTAGCTTAGATCGGCTCAGTTCGGAAGCTAAGCTTCAACCAACGCGGAAAAAACTGCTGACCGGTGGGAGGGAGGGTTGCCAGGGAGCCTCCGGGGCTCACCCAAAAATGGCGTTTCATTACATTCAACGCTGGTTTTCTGTGGGAAGCCCCTACGGCTCCCTGGAGCTTCATACCCAAAGAGAAGGAAAAGAAAGGGCTGACCCGGGAGGCAGCCGCCACAAACTCCACAACGCAAAGCCGAGACAACAGGCTGCAACCTGTGACCCAAGGCAACAAGAACGCACAGGAGCATTCGCATAAAGAATGGGCGGCCAAGAACCTGTGCGACCCTCAAGTCCCTGCGCCCGAAATGAGCCCTAGACATCACCAACACAGCAGGAAAAGCTGCAAACGTCCAAACAGCACGGGCGCAAGGACAGACCGCAGGCTGGAAGACTTAAAAACTCTGCGAACGACCTGGGAGACCCGAGCCCTGAAACAGAGAATGAGGGGAACCGGATCAACCCAAGCGCATCCCGAGACACAGTACGCAGGTAACGGCAAAAAAACGCAACCGGACAACACAGGACGCACCCCCGGCTGAACCAATCAAGCATCAATAACCCAAGAACCCCTCCGGAAAGCAGCCGTCTCGACCATCGCCAGAAGGATGGAGAAAAGCTGCAAACGTTCAAACCTATCACCAGTACAAAAGAGCAGAAACCTGAACCGAAGGGGCTACCACAAACTGAGGAGAAGATAAGAAGGCACCCTGATCAAGGACCAGGATGGCGCAGGCGACGCATGAGCAGGCCGGAGGTGAAACAAAACATGAGAAAGCGTACGAAACGGGGCAGATGTGACGTCCACCCCGAACGCACGCCGGAGCGGCTCCGCCAGCGCTGCACAACAACTACACGGCAGTGAGGAGAGAGGCAGAAAGAAATTTTGAAAAAGGGATTGCAGACAAATGTAAAACAGAACCAGGTCTATTCTATAAATTCATAAACAGCAAATTGCAGATACAGGATAATATTCAGAGGTTGAAAATGGGAAATAGATTCACGGAAAATGAAAAGGGAATGTGTGAAACATTAAACGAAAAGTTCCAAAGTGTGTTTGTACAAAATGAAAAATTCAGGGAACCAGATACAATAAGAATTCCAGAGAACAACATAGAGCACATAGAGGTGTCTAGAGACGAAGTGGAAAATATGCTCAAGGAGCTAAATAAGAACAAAGCAATTGGTCCAGATGGAGTTTCACCATGGGTTCTGAGAGAATGTTCACCTGAGTTCAGCATTCCTCTTCAACTGATTTTTCAGGCATCCCTGTTTACAGGAGTTGTAGCTGATGTGTGGAAAAAGGCTAACATGTGGAAAAAGGCTAACGTTCCAATCTACAAAAGCGGAAGCAGGGAAGACCCCCCTTAATTATAGATCGGTATCATGGACAAGTGTTTGACAAGTCAAAATATTGGAAAAAATAATTAAAACTAAATGGGTAGAACACCTGGAGAGAAATTATATAATATCAGACAGACAGTATGGTTTTCGATCTGGAAGATCCTGTGTATCGAATTTACTCAGTTTCTATGATCGAGCAACAGAGATATGACAGGAAAGAGATGGTTGGGTTGACTGCATCTATCGGGACTTAAAAATTACTTTCGACAGAGTTCCACATAAGAGGTTGTTCTGGAAACTGGAAAATATTGGAGGGGTGACAGGTAAGCTTCTAACATGGATGAAAAATTTTCTGACTGATAGAAAAATGAGGGCAGTGATCAGAGGCAATGTATCAGACTGGAGAAATGTCACAAGTGGAGTACCACAGGGTTCAGTTCTTGCACCAGTGATGTTTATTGTCTACATAAATGATCTGTACATGATCATGTACATGGACAAAATAAGTACATGGAGCGCCACTTGGCAAATGGAATTTAATGTTAATAAATGCCATGTTATGGAATGTGGAATAGGAGAACATAGACCCCACACAACCTATATATTATGTGAGAAATCTTTAAAGAATTCTGATAAAGAAAGAGATCTAGGGGTGGTTCTAGATAGAAAACTATCACCTGAGGACCACATAAAGAATATTGTGCGAGGAGCCTATGCCACGCTTTCTAACTTCAGAATTGCTTTTAAATACATGGATGGCGATATACTAAAGAAATTGTTCACGACTTTTGTTAGGCCAAAGCTAGAATATACAGCGATTGTGTGGTGCCCATATCTTAAGAAGCACATCAACAAACTGGAAAAGGTGCAAAGACATGCTACTAAGTGGCTCCCAGAACTGAAGGGCAAGAGCTACGAGGAGAGGTTAGAGGCATTAAATATGCCAAAACTAGAAGACAGAAGAAAAAGAGGTGATATGATCTCTACATACAAAACAGTAACAGGAATTGATAAAATCGATAGGGAAGATTTCCTGAGACCTGGAACTTTAAGAACAAGAGGTCATAGATATAAACTAGCTAAACACAGATGCCGAAGAAACATAAGAAAATTCACTTTCGCAAACAGAGTGGTAGACGGTTGGAACAAGTTAGGTGAGAAGGTGGTGGAGGCCAAGACTGTCAGTAGTTTCAAAGCGTTATATGACAAAGAGTGCTGGGAAGACGGGACACCACGAGCATAGCTCTCATCCTGTAATTACACTTAGGTAATTACACTTAGGTAATTACAAAACGACAACCTACGAAGAGCAAGAAAAAGTGCATAGAAACACCAGGAACGTCATACTGTCGCTGAGACGAAGCTCGTAGGTGGGACACCGTCAACAAAAACCACCTGATCACCACACAGATGGTGATACCCGCGTCAAAATACCAGACGCGAAGAGCCGATGAGAAGGCCGAACCAGTCATGTACAGGACCGGTCCGACCTGCTGAAAGAGGCAGAGCCGCAGGAAAACGCCCCGGGTTCAGACACCTATCAAGCAGCATCTGAAAATAAAGCTGGGCCGGCCATCAAGGGACCATAAACACTACTCTCGTGGGAATGGGCTCCAAGCCAGAACCCGAAGCAACAGCTGAACCGGGAGAAGAGGAACAGGTACCCTCACCTCGACCAGTCCTGCCGAAGAGCATCCACTGTGAACGCCTCGCAGGTGGGTAAGGGCGCAAAATAGAATGGGCGACGCCTAGACCACGCTGACTTGAAGACGTCCATGGCCAGGAGTGCATACGTCTGGTAGAGCCAATGAAACGAGTCAGCGACGGCTGGCCAATCCGCAAACAGAGGAATGAACCGAGACAGCTGTACGCCAGGACGCAGGACACACCCTGGACATGAACCTCACTGTTATCCAAACCCCGAGAATCCAGCAAACAAGCCAATCTAAGGGACCAACCCCAAAGGTCAAACACCTAAGAGAAACCCTGTGGTCCTGGCAAAGAACCGCCAGAGAACAGTCCGAATGGAGCTGAATGGTAGAGCACCGAGTGACCCAAACCCTCTGATGCGTAAACCAGACAGCCACGAACTCACGAACCGTGCTGTGAGCCCGACGGACGGACAGACCCCACCATCCCCGGCCGACCTGGTAAGCACTGATCACAAAGCCCCAGCTGAGAGAAGACCCGTCCGTGAACACATCGAGCGAAGGCTCGGGGAAGTGCCAAGGCACGGAACCCCGAAAACCCCAAAGAGGAAGCTGGTGACGCAGCACCAACACAAGATCCTCGGAGGAACGAACCCAACGATTGCAAGAGAACCGGAAGAGGAGTCTCCAAAGGAACCAAACAGACGCCAAAGCCAAACCTGACCCTGCGGGCAGACCAGAACATCGAAGTTCAGACTCCTGCACAACTACTCGAGCAACCGGACCCCTCATAAACAGTCGAAGGCGTGACCACAGCCGCAGCAACACTTCTGAAGGGAAAGACAAGGAGCAGCCCAAGAGCCCTAAACAAGACCCAGCCAGGTCCGAACCCGGGACGGAAACAGATGGAACAGCCTCCAGATCACCAGGAAACCGAACCTGGTAATCTGGAAAGAACGACGCACCTGGCGAGCAGACAAGCGGACCAATTGGGAGCCCATACTAGCCACTCGTCAAGGTAGGACAGACACCAAATCCCAAGCAGACTCAGACAGGGCACAATCTCACCTAATTGTGCTTGCGGGGGTTGAGCTCTGGCTCTTTGGTCCCACCTCTCAACCATCAATCAACAGATGTACAGGTTCCTGAGCCTATTGGGCTCTATCATATCTACGCTTGAAACTGTATATCTAGTCTGCCTCCTCCACATCACTTCCTAATGCATTCCATTTGTCAACCACTCTGACACTAAAAAAGTTCTTTCTAATATCTCTGTGACTCATTTAGGCACTCAGTTTCTACCTGTGTCCCCTAGTGCGTGTGCCCCTTGTGTTCAATAGCCTGTCTTTATCTACCCTATCAATTCCCTTGAGAATCTTGAATGTGGTGATCATATCCCCCCTAACTCTTCTGTCTTCCAGCGAAGTGAAGTTTAATTCCCGTAGCCTTTCCTCGTAGCTCATACCTCTCAGCTCGGGTACTAGTCTGGTGGCAAACCTTTGAACCTTTTTCAGTTTGGTGTTATCCTTGACTAGAAATGGACTGTGGAATTATATATATGGAATTAGAAATGGAGAATGATCCGGTAAAGATGCGTAAATACACAACGTGCCAATTACAAACTAGGGAAGGCAACAAAAGCGGCAAGCCTGAAGCCCCACCACCAACTGTGCCAGTCCCGGAAACCTGGAGAGGAACGTGCCAAGATGTTTCAAAGGTCCAGGGACACCATCCAGGCACCCGGCCCCAGCAGAAGCCGGACCGGAGACAACAGTCCTCCGACGAGGGCATAGAATCCAGGGCACAGACTGAACAAGTCCAGAAGAACCGCAGATCTGCCAGGCCCGTGTCTGCATAAAGCAGACAGAAACCCCGGAAGGATGGGGCGGATCGACCACGTCCAACGCACCCACTATGATGACATGACGAAGTGCAGGGGAAGAAGCCCACCCCGACAGCCCCGAACCGCCCAAAGGGGAAGAAGCCGTCCGCCGCCACCAGAGGCCGGAAGACAACCAAAAACGCGGACTAACTGCGGGACCAAGCGAGAGTCAACAGAGCAAGTTGCTCCCCCAGCGCCCCGACAACAGTGAAGGGAACAGAGCCCCTTCCGAAAGAAAAAGTATAAATATATAAAGATACACACAAGGTGTATTACACACAAGGTGTGTTACAAGAAAGATATGCAACTCACCTATGCACAAGTGGCCAAGGAGAAGGAAAGAATTGAAGCAGCAGTAAAGGAAGCCCAACACTGCAGCAACCAAGATAAAACAAACATTAGGCTGGAAGTGAGAAAGGAATTGGCATCTAACCCGAGGTTGGTGCAAAACACAGTTGATCGGAGTAAGTCCCTGATAATTTTTGGCTGCAAAGAAAAGGAGATAACATCTAGGTCAGATAGAGCTGTAGAAGAATCAAAAGTAGTAGATAAAATTGTTGGCCTCGTGGAAGGTCTTACAACCATAGAGAATGTGTGTGACTACAGGAGAATAGGCAGATATGTAAAAGGGAAAGATCGACCTTTGAGGATCACCCTAAACGGTGCCAAGCAGATGGAAGAAGTACTAAGGAATGTTAGAAAGTTACAAAGTGATGAGGATGGGAAAATGTGGTCGTTAAGACGAGATCTTTCAAGAAAAGACAGAGAGAAGCTGAAACTGAACCTCGCAGAGGCAAAACGTTTAAATGAGAGCAGGAATGAAGAAGAAATCAATTCTTTTTTCTACAAAGTGTTAGGGGTAGGCAGACCAGTAAAGTGGTACATAAAGGCAAACCAACAAAATCAATAGAGAGAGGGGGAGTGAAGAATAAGGAGAGGGGGAACAAGTTCCTGAAGATTGCATACACCAACATAGATGGAGTAAGATCGAAGATATTGGAGTTAAGTGATGTAATACAAATGCAGACACCAGACATTGTTGCACTCACGGAGACAAAACTTGAAGATGATATTTTAAATGAGGTCATATTCCCAAGGGGCTACTCAATTTGGAGAAGGGACAGAAAAATTAGGAAAGGCGGTGGCGTTGCTGTGCTGGTGAAAGAACACATAAAGGTGAAGGAAATAATGACTGCCAATCCACAAGAGGTTGACATAATAGCACTAGAGATCTGCCATGAAGATGATAAACTAATGGTCATAAATGCATATAGTCCACCACCAAGCAGCACATGGTCAAAGGAGGAGCTAGATAGTAGGTCTTATAACAATAATGAGAGAGATTATAGCGAGAGCGGATAACGATAGGTCACGACTGTTGATAGTTGGTGACTTCAACTTGAAATCCATAGACTGGGAAGCATATGAAGCTAAAACAGAAGATTTTTGGACCTGTAAATTTGTAGACCTCATCCTGGAAACATTCTTGTATCAACATGTTAAACAAGCTACGAGGATGAGGGAAGGGGACGTTCCCTCCATGCTAGATTTGATATTTACCAGGAAGGAGGAAGAAGTATTTGACATTCAGTACCTTCCTCCCTTGGGTAAAAGTGACCATGTCTTTTTGGGAATAAAGTATGCAATGCGTTATAATCTGGAAGAAAAGGATAAGCAAAAAACCTGACTTCAAGAGAGGACATTATGGCAACCTTAGAAATTTTTTTAGTGAGTATAATTGGACAGACTTGTGCTAGGCAAGGAAGTGAATGAGATGTATGTCAAGTTTTGTGAAATATATGATAAAGGCACAAACAAATTTATACCAAAACAGAGATGCAGAACTAGGAAACAGGATTGGTTCAATAGGAATTGCGAGAGGGCCAGAGACCAAAAGACACAAAAATGGAATCAATACAGGAAGAGGCCAAACCCCCAAACATACAACGATACAAAGATGCGAGAAACAACTACACAGCAGTGAGGAGAGAGGCAGAAAGAAATTTTGAAAAAGGGATTGCAGACAAATGTAAAACAGAACCAGGTCTATTCTATAAATTCATAAACAACAAATTGCAGGTAAAGGATAATATTCAGAGGTTGATAATGGGAAATAGATTCACGGAAAATGAAAAGGAAATGTGTGAAACACTAAACAAAAGTTCCAAAGTGTGTTTGTACAAAATGAAATCTTAGGGAACCAGACACAATAAGAATTCCAGAGAACAACATAGAGCACATAGAGGTGACTAGAGACGAAGTGGAAAAAATGCTCAAGGAGCTAAGTAAGAACAAGGCAGTTGGTCCAGATGGAGTTTCACCATGGGTTCTGAGAGAATGTGCACCTGAGCTCAGCATTCCACTTCAGCTGATTTTCAGGCATCCCTGTTTACAGGAGTTGTAGCTGATGTGTGGAAAAAGGCTAACATAGTTCCAATCTACAAAAGTGGAAGCAGGGAAGACCCCCTTAATTATAGACCTGTATCATTGACAAGTGTAATAGTCAAAATATTGGAAAAAATAATTAAAACTAAATGGGTAGAACACCTGGAGAGAAATGATATAATATCAGACCGACAGTATGGTTTTCGATCTGGAAGATCCTGTGTAACGAACTTATTCAG
>WNGS01009202.1:2982987-3008498 GCA_020271785.1 Procambarus virginalis
TCGCATCCAGCGCTCGGCCAAAAGACACCAGACCGCAGAAACTCACCTGTCGAATGGAGGCACGAACGTGACACGACCCAACAGCGCCCAGAAGATCCTGGGAGCACCGCCAGGTGAAGAAGCCAGAGTCGGACACGCAGGAGAGCAGGGTAGAGGCGAAGGAGGCGGCCCACACTCATAACACAGGGAGAACCTCGGCGTCCTCCCAACAGCTGGAATCTAGGACATTCTCGGAGCGAAGGGGCACATACCGGAGCAAGGGAGAAGAGCGAGAGGCGAAGCACCTGAGAAAAAAGGGTGCAAAACACCAGCACTGAAACACACCACTCAGACCAAAACAAACTCCACGGCGCATGTGCATGACACGCTGGCTGAACCGCACAACCCGCTCTGCGGGAAGGCGCCAACCAGGACTACTGCACTATTAAAGTATCCAAAAGAGGACACAGTAACAACAAAACCGGCCAACGAAGCGAAGACAAAGAGCCCAAAGGGAACCCAACCTGGCCACGAGCAGCCCAACTGGGCCACAAGGAGCCCAACCGGGCCACAAGCAGCCCAATACAGCAACCCGGACTAGGAGTCGATAGACGTTCCAATAATACGGGAAGGTGCGAAAAACCTTCCTGAACCCTCAAGAACACAGAAGCAAACACCAGTCCTGAAGGCACACAAAGGCACAGTCGCACCCGAGACCAGAAGTCACGTAGAACCCCAAGAACGGGGAAACATGACGAAGACACCGTCCCTAAAAGGGGGGGGGGGACATCCACCCACAGGATGGAACCAACTGACTCAAAGGCCAAGGAACCGAGCCCGGGGAGGGGCCGACGCCCAACAACACATATGGCGAGTGGGGAGGAAAACCCCACTCCGCGTAACCACAAGCCCCGCTTAGAGGGGGAAAAAAACTCCACGGGGTCCAACGGGCCCAAGGCCCCCAAATCAGCCCCTCCCCAGCCCCGGGAACCTACACGACAGGCCCCGGGACCGAGCCGTCCCCCCAAAGCCCCGGCCCTACCAGAAAACCGGGGCAGCAGTGAAAATACTAAGGAAGGGAGCCCACTGGCAGACTCTTACAACACGGCTCGAGGAACAGGCTCAAATGCCCCCATCACTACCCCGGAAGGGGAATTCCCCAAGACTGCCAGAGTCTCAAAACCATCAAACCCCGCCCCGAACCCACAGACGGTAAGGAACCGGATGTAGGCAGGAAGGGGGGACCCAGGGGAAAGACAAGGGGGGCGTGGAAGGAACCTAAGCAGCCAGCACCCCCAAGTCCCAACACGAACCAAATCGGGGCAGCCCCAGGGCTCCCGGGGAGCAAACAACGAGAGCGTTGTCACCACCAAGGCTCAAAGCGCAATCCCTTGCTGCCCGCACCCGCTTAGTCAGCACAACTGGGTAACGGAGCCATAATGAGCAACAAAACTCACAGGACTCCGGGTCGAAGGTGTCACCGACCACACAGGCAGCAGACGGAGGCAAAACAGAGTCGCCCTGAAACAAGGGGTGAGAGCAACCCTCAAACTCGCTGGAAGTGAGGGGGGACTCTGGGGTCACATTCATCGGACCCGCACACCCACAGGGGTTTCCCAGGATCTTGAGCGTTTACTATAAGAGAACTTGCATTCAGGTAATCCCAGGCAGGGTACTGCTAACCGGCGCCAAAGCTACCAAACAACTTCCTAAGAGCTGAACCCCCGGGATGTGTACACTCACGGGGACCTAGCAGGGGGAACCACCAGAAAAATACTCAGAACACAAAGGACACAAGGGGCAAGAACGAAGACAAACCCCCCACCAGGTACAAAAAAAAAGAAAAAGAAAAAGAAAACCCCGCAAGAGGACAGTGTACCCAAGCAGAACAGAGCCGGCCACCATGATTGGTGGAGACAAGCAGTACAGTACCCTATGCCCCACCAGTGCAAAACTGCCCCTTACCCTAAGGCGAACAAGGGAGACAGAACACACGAGCACACAAAGAGTGGCCGAAAACCAAGCAGTAAACGGCCTAGCAGGGGCAGGACCCAAGGAACTTGTGGAAGGTGGCCCCAAGCCCCAAGGGCAGTACTTACAGGGCACCTAGGGAAGGGAACCCTAGGCGCATGCAGCCCGAGTACTGGAGACTCACTCCCGGCTCACGCACCACCTAGAAGACAGACACCACACTCTAGGTACAGTGCTGAAACAACTACTGGAGCCGGAGCACACAACCGGTGCCTATAGCATCAGCCGAAGAACTGATGGGTGGATAGTCGGTGTGGGAGGTTTGCGTCTCCCCCTTCCCCCTCATGGGGAGGGGGAGCTGCGCAGACAGCGGCGCGGTGATGTGTGACATCATACTAGTTTGCTTGTTTTCTGTTGGGGAGTTCTATCCACTAGTTCGGCTTTTGGTAGCAATTTTAACCAGAATAGAGGTTTGTTTTGAAATGCTTACCTTTCTGGATGCTGACCCGTCGATGGCAGACATAGAATGCTTCCAACCACACGGGGGTTTCTATAGGCCATTGCTCCCCTTGCCTCTCTGAGGAGGCCAGGTTCTGGCCGCGGTCCGGTAGGCCCTAGAACTCCATACACATGACTGATGCCAAAGTCTGACATTAGCATATCAGCCTGGTAAAGCATATCAGCCTGGGGAGCCGACGGGGCTCCCCCCAGAAAAAGGTGGGAAACCCACCAAAGTGACAATCATTTCGACCTTGCCAGGAGCCACCCACTGCAAGATGACCCGACACAGGCAAGGGGAAAAAACTTGGGAAGGAGGAACCAACCAACTGAACTGCAGGCTGTGGGAAATGACCCAAAAAGCCCACAAACCATGGAACCAGGAGCTGTTAAACTCGGCGAGCTGCCCCCTCCCTCTATTGCCAGGGTTAAAGGAGCGAACTGCAAAAGGGCTGGCACAAATCACAAGAAACCGGTTTCTTCCATGGAAAGCAAGCACGATGCCAACCAGGAGGATTGGGCAGGGGAAATGCTTACAGCCCAGAATCTGGCTCCACAGAAGGCCTACCTTGATTCACAGTAGGTGATACCCAGCCACCTCCAAGGACAAGAATGAGACAACAAAGGAGGTCCAAGATAGGCCGACCAGCAGCAACCACAGAGGAAAGAAACCAAGAGACAACTTCCTTAGGAAAGAGGAGCTAAACAAGAAACCCATAGCCTATGCTGAATCCAAAGACTAGGCCAACACAGCCTGTCAACATGCGAGTCGGACAGCAAAGAAAGCGGCCACAGCCTACTGGAGCATAAGAGCCCACAGCTTGGGAAGGGCAGCCAAATCAGTATGGAGCTCAAGGAGGCCCAGAACTGCATAACGGAACTTAAAAGCGAATAGGCAAGATGGTTGTTCGCATCAAGCAGACACTAAAGGCACCTGGGAATGGAGCTGTACGAGACCCACATCCCCAAAGAGAGTGGGAGAATACAGGCAGCCAATGAGGAGCACAAAGCGGCCTGTTGGTCTAGGGGTATGATTCTCGCTTAGGGTGCGAGAGGTGGAAGGTGGCCGGGTTCAACTCCCGGACAGGCCCGAGTTAATTTTGAGGGAGCCAGTGACCGAGCGGAGAGCACCTTAGACATGTGATCCTGTGGTCTCGGGTTCGATCCCGAGCGCCGGTGAGAAACGATGGGCAGAGTTTCTTTCACCCTATGCCCTAGCAGTAAATAAGTACCTGGGAGTTAGTCAGCTGTCACAGGCTGCTTCCTGGGGTGTATGTGTGTTGTGTGGGAAAAAAATAGTAGTAGAAACAGTTGATTGACAGTTGAGAGGCAGACCAAAAGAGCAGAGCTCAATCCCCGCAAGCACAGTTAGGTGAATACAACTAGGTGAATACAAAGAAAGGCCCAAAGGAGCACCTAGAACACAGTAGACTCCTCACTCTGCACATGTGCATGAATATAACAAAAGCTGTGCCAAACCCAAGATGATAACAAAAGATGTCCGCATGCCAGAGAGACTCCGAAACCTCACATGCATCCAAAAAGGAGAGGAAATATCCAAATCCAAAAGAGGCAGGGACCATCAAAGTTTCTCGCAGGAGGCATGTGAAGAGAGCCTCCTGAGCCATCGAAGGAGGGACCCAGGAGGAAGGAAGCCTCTGGAAGAATGATCCCGACGGGCCGAAAGGAACAGAACCCTCCTGAGGTTATCTTGAGATGATTTCGGGGCTTTAGTGTCCCCGCGGCCCGGTCCTCGACCAGGCCTCCTATTTTACTGCTAGGTAACAGGGGCATAGGGTGAAAGAAACTCTGCCCATTGTTTCTCGCCGGCGCCCGGGATCGACCCCGGGACCACAGGATCACAAGTCCAGCGTGCTGTCCGCTCGGCCGACCGGCTCCCTAGGGAAAGTTGCACCCAAATATACTTATACGTACCTATAGCCTACCTAGAGAGGGTTTCAGTAGTTCTTCTGCTCCCCGAGCCCGGCTTGGGGGCCAGGATAAAGGGAGGAAGGACATGAAAATCTATTCCCTGCAACAGGAGACTCTCTGCAGAGGAAACAAGGAACCACCTAGAATCAAAAGGGACCCCAGGCCCATATCAGACTTTCCTACTCCCCGGAAAAGCTCTGCCCCGGGGTTCGAGGGTCCCTTGGGGCTGAGCAAGCGTCCACACCCATGGGATAGAAAATTGGAGTCCAAGGGCGAGGCTTCAAAAGAAGGGAGGGGGAGGGGAGTTATCAGGGGAAGCACCAAGGAGAGATGCTAGGAGGGAGAATGGGAGAATTAGGGAGTGAGGGAAAGGCAGTCAGGCAGACAGCCTGCCTGTCTGCCTGCCTGCCTGCCTGCCTGCCTGCCTGCCTGCCAGCCAGCCAGCCAGCCAGCCAGCCAGCCAGCCAGCCTGCCTGCCTGCCTGCCTGCCTGCCTGCCTGCCTGCCTGCCTGCCTGCCTGCCTGCCTGCCTGACTGCCTGCCTGCCTGCCTGCCTGCCAGCCAGCCAGCCAGCCTGCCTGACAGCCAACCAGCCTGCCTGACAGCCAGCCAGCCAGCCAGCCTCTCTGCCTGCCTGCCTGCCTGTGCCAATCCCTGCCAGCCTGCTTGTCTGCCTTTCCCTCCCTCCCTAATTCTCCCATCCCCCCCCCCCTCACTACTTCCTTCCTGCCTATCTCCCCCTCCCTTTCTCACTAATTCTCCCTCTCTCTCTCATACTGCCTTCCATCTAAGCTCCCCCATCCACCCACCAGTCAGCAATCACTGACGCAATGCGTGCATTCCTTAATCACTTTCAGTGATTAAGTGCTTAATTGCACACTAGTTTCTTTATCAGCTATCTCACCCTGTCAGAGTGAATGAGACAAATGTCTGTGAATGCTTGTGTGTATATATGTAAATGTGTGTGTGTATGCATATGTATGGATATAAAGTATATATGGAAGCTGATCAGAATTACATTTCACCTTTGTAAATGTACATTAATGGCACTGTGTAGAAGACACATCGAACACTTTATGTAAGGCATATGTAAATCTGTGTATCTATGTATTTATGTATATAGGTTAGCTTAGCATTTTAAAAGCACCGACTCACCTTCAGTGGTTGATTGTTCAATAAACCCTTGAAATATATGTTTAACACATCTCTAACCCTGTCCATGGAGGACAGAAGAAAATGTATATATGCTGGTTAGCATTGTAAATGTGTGGCCACGTCTGTGGTAGAAAATAATAATAAAAAAAAAAAAATGCATGCATTTGGAGCCAACATGGTGCACAGATGTTTGATGATTGATGCAAACAAAATTACAGAATGAACTCTCCAGCCTCGTGACAAATCAAAATAATAGGAATAATTGGCCGTGAATCTGTGAAATCACAGGGTAGAAGGCGGCAAACTGGACCATCTCCCACCCATCACCACGGGCCGGCGCGACGCTTGGCGGACCGCTTCCTACCCAAACTTTGTTCGGGTAGCATGACTCCCCAACCCCAATCGGGAAACTGGAAGTTTCAGATAACTAAAGTTCGGAAACCAAGTGGTGCTCTGTATTATTATTAACAGGCCCGCAGTAACAAAAATCAGGCATTGAAAAGTGACTGTTTTTTGTGAAAAGTGTGAAGCTCACCAACTCGACAGTTGTAAGCCTGAGGTGAGAGAAATAAAACACTGAAAAAGGAATTCATATCCAAAGGATAAAATGGAAAGAAGACAAAAACACTAAAATGCAATCCAGTGACCAATTAAGGATACAGAGTATGAGCCGACTAATGGTTAAAGAATGGGCTAAACCGCTGAAGAAAGAGGGGAAGGATACATCCAAATGTCAGCAAGAGAGAGGCCAAACAATATGAATCAACAGTATTAGGCATCAAGCAAAAATCCAGAAGATTGAGAAAAAGAAAGCCATTGCAATGAAAGAGGAAAAGGACTTCCAATTATTATACGCAATGTACTGAATCACAAGAGTATTCAGACTACAATTCCCCAGATCTATGAATTATTGAGAAAAAACAAATCCAGATATGGTTCCTTGAACCTTGATTATCCAGATATGTAGTCTGTACATGAGAGGATCCCACAATGTATTTGGATTTGAGATGTGATAACAAAAAATTTAAACTTATTTTCTTCTTTCTTTATTTGGAAAACTGTGGAATTAATGCTTAGATTCTGACCCCCCTGCTCTTGAAATTGTCAACATTCTTCTTGTTGGCTCCAGACTTGTCCAAATAAAGAAAGAAGAAAAGAAGTTTAAATTTTTTGTTATCACATCTCAAATCCAAATTGTGGGATCCTCTCATGTACAGACTACATATCTGGATAATCAAGGTACACGGAACCATATATGGAATGTTTTTTTTAAGCTAGCAAAATTTTTGTGAGGTATGGATTGTATAAGAAGCCTGCAGAGATACAGTAATATTCCAGGAATCAGCTCAAACAAATTTTAAACACCGGTTTTTCTAGGCAGATTCAAATTTGCAATATTTGGATTGTTAACTCAGTAGAGTTACCACTCCCATCATTCAAACATTTACTCACCATGTTCACTCACTGTCTGATCAACTTCATGAATAACTGGCAAGCCAGAGGTAAAAAAGTCCATGATGACAGCAAAGGCCTCTGGTTTAATGGTACGCCATTCGGCTCCATCATCCTCCTGCCATTAAAAAATATGAGTAATATGATATAGAAAAGAAATATTTCATTGCATTTTACATTTAAAAATAACTTGTTCTTTGTGTAAAGAACATAGTACGTTTAAAATTTTGTAACTTATTACTACTAAAGTTTTCAATACTCAGGTCACACCCAATAAAATGACATCAGTTACATAGGCATCCATAAATTCCTCCCAAACTAAGACACAGAACTGGAAGGCAATACGGGTTAAACATAAACCAAAGAGAAGAGGATGAAAAATAAAAAACCCTCAGAAAACCAGCACTGAATGTAATGAAACGCCATTTTCTGGGTGAGCCCCAGAGGCTCCGTGGAGCTACCGGACTGATATACTCTATATTAGTTTGAAGCTTCAGTCACATGGAGTCCTTATGCCTACCTGGAACCACGAGACAGAACCTGGTTCCCTCAGAGAGGCAAAGGGAACAATGGCCTATGAAAGCTCCACTCTTGGAGAGTATATTCATGTCTGCCATCGACCAAGGCTAGGCAGGAGGGAGAGACAGGGACGCTGTCCAGGAATCGCAAACAAGACTCGGTCAAGTCCAAACTTGGGATGGAACTAATTGGGACTTCCTCCAGTTCACCAGGAACCTGAACACGGTGAGCTGGGAAAGAACCAAACCCCTGGCGAGCAGACAAATGGACCATCAGGGAGCCCATACCAACCAGTCGTCAAGGTAGGCCAAAACCCAAACACCTAGCAGATGAAGACAGGCCAGCATGACCCGGGTATGACGTGTGAAAACGCGAGGTGCCAGATTCAGGCCAAAGGAAAGGCAACAAAAGTGGTGGGGGTCCTCCCTTGGTAGGACTCCAACCAAGCCAGAACCTGAAGTAACAGCTGGACCGAGGGGAAGAGGTACAGGTAACCAGACCTCGTCCAGTCCTGTCGAAGGCGTCCACCGCTACAGCCTCACAGTTGGGAAAGGGCGCTACATAGATTGGAAGATGCCGATACCACGCCGACGCGAAAGGGGTCCGTGTCCGGGAGACCTTACACGTCTGGCAGAGCCAACTTAAGGATTCAGCGCCGACCGTTCATTCTGTGGACAGGGGAATTAACCGAGACAGGCTGTCCGCGAAAACGTTGGACACTCCCCGGAAATGAATCACAGGGAGCTATACCCCGAGAAGCCAGCAGACGAGCCACTCGAAGCGACCAGCCCAAAAAGGCAAGGACTGAAGAGAACCCACACAGTTCAATGAGCCACCAGAGAACAGTACGAATGGAGCCGGATGGTCAAACCCCGAGCGACCCGAACCCTCCGAAGCGACATCCAAATCGCCATGAATTCCCAAACCGTGCTGTGAGCCCGATGGACCCCATCGCTCCTGGCTGGCCTGGTGAGCACTGGTCACAAAGCCCCAGCCGAGAGACGATACATCCGTGAACACATCGAGCAAGGGCTCGGGTAGGCGCCAAGGCACGGAACCCTGAAAACCCCGAAGAGGTGGTCATTGACTCAGCAACCAACGCAAGGCCCCCAGAGGATGAACCCAGCAATTGCGAGAGCAGCAGAAGGAACAGCCCCAAAGGAACCAGACCCAAACTTCAGGTTTGGCTGAAGCCAAACCCGACCCAGCGAGTAGACCAGCACAGTGAAGTTAAAACTCCTGCACAACTGCTGGAGCAACTGCCAAGTGACCCGGGGGAACCCCCCCCCCAAAAAAAAAAAGCTGAAGATGGAACCACAGCCTCAGTGACACCTCCAGAGGGAGAGACAATGAAGCAGTTCAAGAGTCTTAAACAAGACCCAGCCACGTCCGAACCTGGGATGGAACCAGACAGGACTTCCTCCAGTGCACCAGGAATCCGAACCCGGCAAGCTGGGAAAGAACCATACCCCTGGCTATCAGACAAGCTGACCGACTGAGAGCCAACACCAGCCAGTTGTCGAAGTAGGTCAGGACCCGAACCCCTAACAGATGCACACCATGACCAGGGTAAGATGCGTGAACACGTGAGGTGCCAGATTCAAGCCAAAAGGAAATGAAAGTGGTAAACCTGATGCCCCCGCAGGAAACCTAACCAGTCCCTAAACCCCGGCGGCTAAATAGGAACGTGCCAATACGCGTCCTTGAGGTCCACGGATACCATCCAGGCACCCGGCACCAGAAGAAGCCGGACAGAGTGAGACATCCAAAAATGAGTCATCCGAAACGAGGGGCTTGGAATCCAGGAGTTCAGATGGGACAAGTCCAGAAAGAATTGCAGATCCGCACAGTCCCATTCCAGCACTGGAAACAGGCGAGAAACCCACCTGAGGGAGCCGGTCGTCCGAGCGAACAGCACGCTGGACTTGTGATCCTGTGGTCCCGGGTTCGATTCCGGGCGCCGGCGAGAAACAATGAGTTCGGGCAGAGTTTCTTTCACCCTATGCCCCTGATACCTCCAGTAAAATAGGTACCTGGGTGTTAGTCAGCTGTCACGGGCTGCTTCCTGGGGGTGAAGGCCTGGCCGAGGACTGGGCCGCGGGGACACTAAAAAAAAAAAAACTAAAATCATCTCAAGATAATCTCAAGATAACCTCAAGACAGGGTTGTTTCGATCATGCCCAAGCGCACCCACTACAAGATGACCTGATGAAGTGCAGGGAAAGAAGCTAGACCCGCCAACCCCAAACCCCCTGAAGGGGAAGGAGCCGCCCAATGCTACCACAGGCAAGAAGACAAGATCAAGACTCTCATGAATTGTGGGACCAGGTGAGAACAGAGTGAGCCCCCCCCTCCCGTCAATGGGGCGAACTGCGAAAGGGCCAACGCTCCTTACGAGAAACCAACCAACGAATAGAGCAATCATTGTGCTGACCAGACAATGCCAGCTCCGAAGGCAACGTTGGTTCGGAAGCTGGCACCAATGGCCCACCTCGTCCAGTGGAACCCCGAACCTATGCACGACCCTAACGAGAAGGCCGAGAACAGCCACCCCAGAGAACCAATAGGTCCAACATAGGACGACAACCAAACGAAGCCGCCTACAGAAACTGCATGACAGCAGACCTAAGAGCCAGGGTACCCAAGAAGATTCCAAAGAGAGCGAGCACAGCCAGACAGCACGTGAGGCAAGAAACAAAAAACATAAAATACTGCTTTTTTCAGGATAGGCGCAAACAGCTTCAACTGCACGGCCGACTCCCGAGCCGCCAAGGACAGCACACCAGATGAATGGTCTTAGCACTTGACGCCTCTACATCCTCCTCAAGCCAGGCTGAAGACAGTTCGAGAAGGAAAAAAGTGCACAACCAAAGCCAAATGCCAACGAGTGCGCAAATTCTCACCAACCAAGGATGCCAAAAGGGTAGGAACCTGCACGTGCAGCTGCACAAGGCCAACATCCCAAGAATACACAGCATGCATTAAGGCGCTAAAACTCCCCCCCCTCTCCAAAACCCTCAGACATTTGAGAGCTGGAAGCAGGGGAATGAAGAGGGGGAAAGAGCAGGGAGAACAAGAGGGAAAGGACCAGGGAGTGCAGATTGAACCAAAGTCGAAGCGATGAACGCCCCCAGGTGCGGGCCCCTATAACCCTGTAAAAGTACAACGTCTCCAGAGGAAACAGGAACCGGCTGTCGCATAGGTACGCTCCCAACCTACAGTTCTTAGGCTGGATATCAAAAGGCACGAAAAACACCGTCGACCGGAGGGAGGGAGGGATGCCGGGGAACCTCCGGGACTCACCCAGAAAATGCTGTTTTATTACATTCAACGCTGGTTTTCTGGGGAAGCCCCGTCAGCTTCCCGGAGCTAACTACCCAAAGATAAGGAAAAAAGGGACTTATCCGGGACGCGGTCCATCCTCACTCCTCAACGCGAAGTCGAGACAACTGGCTGCAACCACCGACCCAAAGCAAGGCAGGCCCGACCAGGCCCAGGAACATTCACCAGGTAGCAAACAGCCAGAACCCTGTTCAATCTCCAAAAACCCTGGGCTTGAATGTCCACCCAAGACATGTTGACAAACACGGTCGCCAAAGCAGCAAACTTAGGAACGTTGTGGGCCCGGGGAAAAACCACTAGTTGGCTACACTTAATAACCCTGCTGACAACCTGAGAGACCCGAACCAGGGAACAGGGAACAAGGGAAACCAGATCAACCCAGAGCGCATCCCCCCAACAACAGAAGCCGTGGCGCGCAAATAACGGCGGAGAGCCGCAACCAGACACAACACATGATGCATCCCCGGCCTGACCAACCAATCAACAACCCACGGCCCCCTCCTGAACGCAGCCGTCTCATTCTTCGCCAGAAAAGTGGGAGACGGCTGCAAGTGAACAAAACGACCACCAGAACCAAAAGAGCAGAAACCTCGGCGCCGGAGAGCAT
This sequence comes from Procambarus virginalis, assembly GCA_020271785.1. Lineage (NCBI taxonomy): Eukaryota > Metazoa > Arthropoda > Malacostraca > Decapoda > Cambaridae > Procambarus > Procambarus virginalis. The sequence goes on from WNGS01009202.1 coordinate 2,994,442, forward strand.
GAAGCTCCCCGACCCGACCCCCCGAGGCCAATGCCAACAGGAAAAGATCCTTAGAAAAACAATCCCGAACGTAAGGGGCCACAACAAACCGAGGCAAAGAGAGAAACGAGAGCACGCGGTCCAAGGACCAAGACGACTCAGGCGGCGCATGAGCAGGCTGGAGGTGAAACAACGCACGAGACAACTTGCAAAACGGGGCAGAAGTAACATCAACACTGAAAGCAAGCTGAAGCGACTCCGCCAACGCCGCACAATAAGAAGCAACAGTATGCGGCATAATTTGAGGGTCCTGAAACAACCAAGAGAGAGAAAGGACAGAACAACCCTATCAGAGACCGAAGAACACCGACGCAGTGATAGGAAAAACCAGAAGGACCGCCAGGAAACCTCATACTGCCGCTGAGACAAAGCACGCAGATGGGAGACCAACAACAAAGCCACCTGCGCACCAGGTGGTCTGATGCTAAGATAATAGGAAGGATAAGAAATTTAGATGATTGTCATGCCCTTCAAGAAGACCTGGATAAAATAAGTATATGGAGCACCACTTGGCAAATGGAATTTAATGTTAATAAATGTCATGTTATGGAATGTGGAATAGGAGAACATAGACCCCACACAACCTATATATTATGTGAGAAATCTTTAAAGAACTCTGATAAAGAAAAAGATCTAGGGGTGGTTCTAGATAGAAAACTATCACCTGAAGACCACATAAAGAATATTGTGCAAGGAGCCTATGCTATGCTTTCTAACTTCAGAATTGCTTTTAAATACATGGATGGCGATATACTAAAGAAATTGTTCATGACTTTTGTTAGGCCAAAGCTAGAATATGCAGCTGTTGTTTGGTGCCCATATCTTAAGAAGCACATCAACAAACTGGAAAAGGTGCAAAGACATGCTACTAAGTGGCTCCCAGAACTGAAGGGTAAGAGCTACGAGGAAAGGTTAGAAGCATTAAATATGCCAAAACTAGAAGACAGAAGAAAAAGAGGTGATATGATCACTACATACAAAATAGTAACAGGAATTGATAAAATCGACAGGAAAGATTTCCTGAGACCTGGCACTTCAAGAACAAGAGGTCATCGATATAAACTGGCTAAACACAGATGCCGAAGAAATATAAGAAAATTCACTTTCGCAAACATAGTGGTAGACGGTTGGAACAAGTTGGGGGAGAAGGTGGTGGAGGCCAAGACCGTCAGTAGTTTTCAAAGCGTTATATGACAAAGAGTGCTGGGAAGACGGGACAACACGAGCATAGCTCTCATCCTGTAACTACACTTAGGTAATTACACTTAGGTAATTACCATACAAGGAATGATAAACCCGAGTAAAAAAACACCAGACGTGAAGACTCGAGAAGACCGAACCAGCCTCGTACAGGGCTGGACCGATCTGCTGAAAGAGGTGGAGCCGCGGGAAGACCCTCTGGTTCCGACACCGAGCAAGCAGAGCCTGAAACCAAGGCTGGGCCGGCCACCAAGGAGCCAGAAAGACAACTCGACCTCTGTAAGTCTCCAAGAGTGTCAGGACCTGGAGCAACAGTGGAACTGGGGGAAAGAGGTACAGGTAACCCCACCTTGTCCAGTCCTGCCTGAAGGCATCGACCCCGACGGCTTCGCAGTCGGGGAAGGGCGCCACGTATACCAGGAGACGCCTCGGCCACACTGACGCGAAGAGATCAACGTCCGGAGTCCCGAACATCCGGCACAGCCAACTGAAGAAGTCGGCATCGACAGTCCATTCCGTGGAAAGGGGAAGTAACCAAGACAGGCTGTCCGCCAGGATGTTGGACATCCCCCGGACGTGAACCGCCAGGAGAGCCAAACCCTGAGAACTCAGCAGACGAGTCACCCAAAGCAACCAGCCCCAAAGCGCCAAGGACCGCATCGAACCCCCGTGGTTCAGGCAATGAACCACCGGGGAGCAGTCCGAATGGAGCATGATCGTCGATCCGCGAGCGACTCGAATCCTCCGGAGCAACATCCACACCGCCGCGAACTCCCATACCGTGCTGTGAACCCGACGGAAGGATGGACCCCACCTCCCCTGGCCGGCCTGGTGAGCACTGGTCACAAAACCCGAACCAAGAGACGACACGTCCGTGTACACATCGAGCAAGGGCTCGTGAAGGCCCCAAGGCACTGAACCTCGAAAAACCCTTAGAGGAAGCCGGCGACGCAGCAACCGACGCAAAGCCCTGTGAGGCCGAATTCAATGATCGCGCAAGAGGCGAAAGGGCTGGCCCCGAAGGAACCAGAACAGCCGACGAAGCCACACCCAACCCAGCGGGCATACCATCATGGCAAAGTTCAGGCTCCTGCACAAACTCTCGAGCAACCGCCTCGTGACCCGGGAACCCCTTAGAAACAGGCGAATGCGAGTCCGCAGGTGCAAGAGAGCCGCTGGAGGAAGAGACAAGGAAGCAGTGCAAGCGTCCCAAACCAGACCCAGCCAAGACTGAACCTGAGAGGGAACCAGATGGGACTTTCTCCAGTTCACCAAGAACCCAAACCCGGCGAGCTGGGAAAGAACCAAATCCCTGGTGAGCAGACACGCGGACTGGCTGGGAGCCCAAACCAGCCAGTCATCGAGATAGGCCAGCACCCGAACCCTAGCAGGATGACCAGGACGACTCCGGAACTTCATAACGAAACCAGGGGATCCGTACACGAAGGAACGCGGATACATCATGAAGACATAATCCGGGTCACGCAGGAGGTAAGCCGCCAAGGCCTCCCGCACCTCCAAAAGACAAAATACGGGAAGCCGGAAACCTCCGGAAAGGCGGAACTGAAGAATCCGCGGGATCACGGAACCGAACCCGGGGAGGGGTGGACACCAAATCCAATTCATACGCGGAGGGAGTGAAAGAGAACCCCTCACCTTGCAACACCAAACCCCGCTCAGAGGGTAGAAAAACCTAGGCGGGGTTCAACGGGTCCCAAGGCCCCCAAGCCAACCCCAGGAACCTCGCCCAGAGGGCCTGGGACCGAGCCGTCCTCCTGAGCCCACACCCCCAAAGAAAAGGTGGGAGCAGGCGAAAAAGTAGGAACAAAGGGGGTCCACTGGCCAGACCCAGAAGCTCCGGCAGAAGGACCAGGCTTGAATGCCTCTGCCACTGCCCCAGAAGGGGACACCCCCGAGACCGCCCGAGTCTCACAACCAACTAAACCCAGCCCCAGCTTGAAAACCCTCAGACATTTAGGAGCCTGCAGCAACGAAGGAGGGGGGGGGGGACCGAATGGGCAACAGAAGGGGAAAGACTTGGAGGGGCGGACAGAACCAGAGCCGAAGCGACTCCCACCCCCCAAGTCCGGTCCTTATAACCAAAACGGGACAGTCTCGGGGCATCCGGGGCAGCAACCAACCTAGCGCGTTGCAGCAACCTAAAGTGAGCATGCAACGCCTCAGCTGCCGTCACCCGCATATCAGGCACAGTTGCCTGGGTGAATTGGAGTACGTACAGACAACACACGTCGCACGACTCCGGGTCAAAACAATCACCGACCCAACAGGCAGCATGGCGGAGGCAAAACTGGTGAGTGTCCCCCGGAGACAAGGGGACAGAGCAACCTTCAAACTCGCAGGATGCGAGGGGGGACTCAGGGGTCACATCCATCGAACCACGTAGCCCCCATGGGGTTTTCCAGGGCCCTTAGCCTTGGTAACACGCTAAGAAAAGCCCAGGCAGGGCACTGTGAACCGGCACCCAAAATTACCAAACAAACTGCTTTAGCTGAACCCCCGGGACATGTACACTCACAGGCGCCAAGCGGGGAGGACCACCAACACAAAATGGAGAATAAAGATATAGATATACCCCAAGAACAGCGATGGGGGACCAACAGGCAGAATCCCCCCTCCAGGCAGAAAACAAAGACAAAAGAAAAACCCCGCAAGAGGACAACGTACCCGGGCAGAACAGAGCCGGCCACTGTTAATGGTGAAAACTAGCTGTGCAGTACCCCGCGCCCTGCCAGTGACGAAAACTACCCCCTACCCAGAGATAAACAAGGGCAAGAAAAAAACCCAGCTGACCCCAAGGGCGGCAAGTACTGAGCAGTACACGGCACAGCGGAGGTAGACCCCAAGGTGACCCAGGGAAGGTGGCCCTAAGCCCAAGGGCAGTACTTACAGGGCACCTAGGGAAGCTACCCTGTGCGCATGCAGCCTAAGCACCGTGGAATATCACTCCTGGCCCACACACCACCGGAAGGGACAGCTCACACCACAAGGGACAGAACTGCAGCGGAAAACTGGAGCCATTGGCACGACCGCACCAGATCCCATCAGCCTAAGAACTAATGGTTGGGTCGCCGACGGTGGGGTCTGGGGCTCTCCCCTTCCCCTCCCGGGAAAGGGGGGGGGGGTTGCGCAGACAGCGGCACGACGACATGATGACGTCATGCTTGTTTGCTAATTTTCATATGGGAGTTCTGTCCACCTGTTCGGTCTTCGGTCGCAATAGTTTACCAGAATAGGGGCGTTTAGAAAAGTTTACCAGTTTTGGGGTGCCTACCTTTCTGGGTGCCTATCCCGGTCGATGGCAGACATAGAATGCTCCCAACCACAGGGGGAGTCTCTATAGGCCATTGCTCCTCGTGCCTCTCTGGAGGGGGCCAAGTTCTGGCTCATGGTCCCCGATAGGCAAGAACTCCATGCATTGAATGATGCCAGAAAGTTATACATATCCATTCAGCCTGGATTGCTCTGGGGAAGCCGACGGGACTCCCCCCAGAAACCCCTGCGGAAATGGTTCCCGAATGCACCAGGAAAGGGGAACCTTAACACGCAGGGGCAGTACTCACAAGGTGCCTAGGGGAAGGATGCGCCAAAGCACATGCAGCCCTGGTACTCTGGAGGACACCTGACCTCCACGAGCGTAGCTCTCATCCTGTAACTACACTTAGGTAATTACACACAACACCACCACAGATGTCACTACAAAGGCAAAACACCACTTTGGAATTCAAGACCAGAGAAGATGTCCATCCCAGACACTAGCAAACGAACTAGAGTGCTAGGTATATGGCGCAGGGAGGGGAGAGTTGCGCGGACGAGCGACGCATCAGTAGAGTGTGATGTTTGCTTGTTTCCTTGGGATTGGAGGGAGTTCTGCTTCTCTTTTTCATTTTTTAGTTGTACTTTTCTTACCATGAGGGGTTTGTTTTTTCCAGGGCTATTGCTCCATGCACCTCTCTGAGGGGGATCCAGGTTCTGGCTTATGGTCCCCGGTAGGTTGAACTCCATAGAATAATGCCCTGGTCTAATGTATCACATATTAGCCAGATAGCTCCAGGGAGCCATAGGGGCTCCCCATAGAAAACAACCTCAATTTACACAAATAATGGCAGAAAGGATCCACTAAACAATCTCAGTGTCATAGAAAACTGGAAGTGGAAGATATTGAAAGAATTTAAAAATATTGGAAGACAAAATGAGTGGAAGATATTGAAAGAAATGACATAATAACAGACAGGTAATATTGCATTCAAACTGGATGGTTCTGCATAACAAATATACTGTTTTTAAACCAGAGGCCACATATACCTTAGAAGCTAATTACCTAGCTCCAGTACCTAGACCTAATAAGAGTAGTTTGAAAAGAGTCCTACACTGTTTTGGAAGCTAGAATACACAGGATGAAAAACTCTAAGATAAAAAGATGAGAGTAGTGTTAAAGATGCAATGAATCAGACTGAGGAACATTACTAGTGGAATCCCACAAAGCTCAGATTGTGCCAGTGATGTTACTTGTCTATAAGAATGATCTACCAGAAAGGATACAGAGCTCTCTGAACATATTTGCAGATGACACTAATGGAAAGATTAATCAAAAGAAGAATTTAAAGAAATGCCCTTTTCTGGCTGGGCTCTCAGAAGCTCCCTGAGCTAAATGCTGCTCTAGCCAAACTTTAGGTATACAGTATACACCATACCTCTGAGACCCACCCTTATCCACTGGGAACAAGGAAAAAATCTAATGTGGGTACCAGAGATCAACCCCAAAATCAAGAACAAACTCGAAAACATAAGTGCAACAAACTAAGCAACTGATAGAAGAAAATTAGCTACCCAGAGGCAATGAAAAAACAATCGTTGCCACAAGATAAACACCCTAACTGCCACTAGGTGGTAGCCCAGGTCACCTTTGGCTCTAGTAAGCCAGCCAGCCTCCTCACTCATGAGTGCCCAAGCAGAACCACTCCATCCAACAGGCAAGAAGAAAACAGGCCAGAAACAGGGAGCAACTGAGGGCACCACTAGAAAAGGGAGTTTCTTTACAATAAAAGTTTGATTTTTATGAGTTCTCTCAATAGCTTCCCAAACTCACCCATAACAGTGCCTCGGAAGAGGCGGCAAGAAAGAGGTCTTTCATTACGTAAGTTGCTTATTTTGGTGTAGGCCTTTAGTATCTTGCTTTGCTTCTTCACCATGGAGCTTCCATGCAGACAAGTACAGTACTACATAATTTTTTAACACTATAGCACTCTGTTACCTCCGCCCGTCGTCGCTCATTTTTCTCTTGAGTCGCCTCGGGTGATGAGCTCCGGAGTCACTCATTAAAATATTTGCTAAAAAACCAGCGTTGAACTGCTGAGAACGACTGCTTCGGAGAATCAACAAGTCTGCCACAGGACGACAACTAGACGAAGCCGCGTGCAGAAACTGAAAGACCACAGTCTCTGCAAACAGCAACGGACAAAACGAAGACGAAAACTTAAGAGCCAGGGCCCAAGCAGATTCCAAAGAGAGGGCGAGCACAGCCTGACGGCACACGAGGCGAGAAGCAAAAAACAGAGACACCGCTTCCTTCAGGATGGGCGCAAAGAGTTCCAACAGTGCAGCCAACGCCCTAGCTGCCGAAATCAGCGCCCCAGACGAAGCCCTTTCACTCAATGCTCCCACATCCTCCTCAAGCCAAGCAGAAGACAGCTCGAGAAGGGAAAAGAAACACAAGACCGAAGCCAAATGCCCACGGGCGCGCAACTCCTCTGCAACCAACGAAGCCGAAAGCTGAGGAACCTGCACGTGAAGCTGGAAAAGGCCAACATCCTGAGAAAGCACAGGAGCGAACAAGAACGCATTAAGGTGCTCAAACTCGCCCCCCAGGTAAACCTGCATAAAAGTAAAAGTTTCCCACCAATCAAGCGTGCGGGTCGACAGAACCCATGCCATGCCCCCAATGAAAAGAAAGGGCAGTCTGCCAGCCAGGAAGACTCCGGAACCTCCAAATGCACCCAAAAATGGGAAGAAGAACCAAACTCAAACGAGGATGGATACATTGCAGAGGCATAACCCGGGTCTCGCAAGAGGTAAGCAGCAATGGCTTCCCAAGCCACCTTCGCGGAGATACGGGAAGTAGAAAACCTCTGGAAAGACGGATCCGAGGTACCCAAAGGGGCCCGGAACCGAACCCGGGGAGGAGCCGAACCCAAATCATACTCATACAGGGAAGGGGGGTAAGAAAAACCCTTCCCCTGCAACAATAAGCCCTGCGAGGAAGGCAAAAGCTCCCAAGCGGGGTCAAAGGGGGCTCAAGGCACCCAGGTTGACTCCTCCCCAGCCCCAGGATCCCCCATGTCGGGACCAGGGGCAGAGCCATCCTCCAAATCCTCTATCCCTAAAGAAAAGTGCAGAGTCCAAGGGAAAGGTAGACAAGAAGGGGGTCTGCTGGTGGGACCCAGAAGCCTCGGCAGGAGGAACCGGCTCAAATGCCTCTGTCCCCGTCCCCGACCCTCATGGGGCAGCCCCCGGGCAGCCTGAGTCTCATTACCAACTAAACCCTGTGCCGAGGCCGAAACGCTCAAACGTTTTGGAGCCGGGCGGGGGGGGGGGGAGGTGCAGGAAGAACCACAGGGGAAGGACCAGGCGGCACGGCAGGAGCCAAAGCCGAAGCAACTAACGCCCCCAGGTTAGGGTCCCTAAAACCAAAACGGGGCAGCCTTGGGGTATCCAGGTGGGAAACTAACCCAGCGCGTTGCAATAGCCTAAACTTAACATGCAACGCTGATGCTGCCTGTACCCTAACAGGAAAATCCTCAGAGTAAAACTGGAGCACAAGCAGAGAACATGACTCGCAAGACTCCAGGTCAAAGGTGTCATTGACCCAACAGGCAGCATGACGGAGGCAAAGCAGGTGACTGTCACCCTGAGACAAGCAGGGTGCAACCTTCAAACCCGCACAAGGCAAGCTGGAACTCGGGAGACGCATCCATGGGTCCACCGAGCCCCGACAGGGGTTTCCAGGGCCCGTAGGGTAGCAACTACGGGAAGCTCGGGCAAGGTGTTGCTAACCGGAAACTGGAAACCCAAACAAACAAGGGAAGATGATAACACTGAAAACCCCTGGAACATGTACAAGCACGGGGGCCTAGTAGAGGGCCACCAAAACAATACCAGGGGAACTATGGACCCACGAGGCAGAACCTCCACCAGGCAAACAAAAACAAAACAAAAGAAAAACCCTGCAAAAGTACACCGTCCCCAGAGGCAACAGGAACCGTCGCCGCGTAGGTGGCAGGCCGCGCAACACCTTGACGCCCTAACCAGCACAATACCACTCCCTACCCAAGGCCAAACAAAGGCCCCAAGGGCGAGGCAAATGTCGAGCAGCAAGAACCCCTATGGGAGCGGTTCCCTAACACCCCAGGTAAGATAACCCTGACACGCAGGGGCAGCACTCACAGGGCACCTAGGGAAGGAAGCCCCTAAGCGCATGCAGTCCCAGCACTGATGAGGTACTCCTGGCCACCGCACACCACACAAAGACAGCAGAGAACACCACACGAGTCAAACACCACCCAGGAATTTGAGGCCAGAGAAGCGTCTATCCCGGTTGACACTACAGTAGCTTACGAACTGAAGGCAGCTGGCGCGGTGAGGTCTGGGGCCCCCCTCCCCCTCCCGGGAAGGGGAGGGCTGCGCGGACGACCGGCGCGGCAGTAAATTGACCGATTGATTGTTTCCTTGGGATTGTAGGGAGTTTCTACCTCTATGTTAGTTTTTTTGTTGTAGTTTTTTACCATGTGGGGTTTGTTTTGTTATGGCTACCTTCTGGGTGCCTAACCCCGGTCGATGGCCGATAAGGAAAACCCCCATCCATAATGGGGTTTTCCAGGGCCATTGCTCCCTGAAAACCTCTCTGAAGGGGCCAGGTTCTGGCGCTGGTCCCTGGTAGGTCTGAATTCCATAGCTAATGTCCCGGTCTAACATAACATACATTAGCCGGATAAGCTCCAGGGAGCCTCCGGGGCTCCCCACAGAAATTTAAATTTTATCCGATCAATCTGAGAGTGGTTTCAAAATGAACGTCTTTAGATTGTGTACAGTTTGATACTAAAATGAAAGACGTGATGCGAAAATTGGTCAGAACACTGGAAAGATATAAATAATTTTGTGGTGATGAGTATCCAAAAGTGTGCCAAAGTTAAAATATTTGTTAAATTCCATTTATTGTTCTATTATTATGGGACTAGTTTTCAAATACAACGCCTTTATATTGCAAACAATTTGATACCAAAATGAAAAGATGTGACGTGAAAATTGATCCAGTGTCAGTGTCAGAACCCTGGAAAGATAATACTGTAAATACTTTTGTGGTCCAAATTTAAAATATTTGCTAAATTTCCATTTATTATTCTATTACTACGGGACAGTTTTAAAATAAAAGGCCTTTATATTTCAAACAAATTTGATACCAAAATGAAAGATGTAACATGAAAATTTATATTATCAAACTGAACGAGTATATACATTAGTCTGCAGGTGTGCCAATTGGTGCTCGTTCAAGGGTAACTTTGCCGACTTTAAGCTTTGCCGAGTCACGCAGGGCTTTTAGACCTTATATGCATATACCCCTGTAGAGAATTCTATTGAGAACACAATGATACCAAAACGAATGACGTAGCACGAGACAAAAGTGAGGAAAACTGAAATGAGTGTACACATTTTTACTGATTTTGTGCACTCACAGGTAACTTTGCAGACTTTAGGCTTTGCTGTGGGGAGTCACTGCAGGCTTTTGACTTATATTGCATATACCCCTGTAGGGAATTCTATTGCGAACACAATGATACCAAAATGAACGACGTAGCACAAGAATTAAGGTAAGAAACTTAAACGAGTATACACTTTTGGTGTTGCCGCACGGCCGCCCGCACCGAACTGCGCATGAAGTCATTTCTGCGCGCTCACACAAACGGCGCGCGATAGTGTTAACCCTTACACTGCTCAGGGGTCCTGGGGACATTTACACCCCTGTGCGCAAGAAAAAAAAAATTCAAATTTTTTTTTCGTCTTCTAAACATGTTAATTTGTGTCCCCTGAGCACGGGAAAATAACAAAAAAATCGTAGGTGACATATTTTGGGCGCAATTGACTGAGGAAGTCTGGCAAAAAGTGGGCGTTGACAGAGCGGTAGTCGTCAGGGCCGGTCACGTCACCCGCGCTGACAGATGGGAGTTGCCACAAGATATTATTACCTAATTGTTTCAAAATGTCTCCGATTAATTTTTTCTTAGTTTTTTTGCAGTAATATTATTCAATAGTGTGTATTGTAATATATTTATATAATAAATGTGGTGAATAATCGCTATACTCAAAAGTATGGTGTGCATATAAGTGATCCAATTTTATGTTTATAAAACAATAAACAAATAGTTTTGCTGCTATTACAGTCTTTTACACAGGTTATATAATAGTATCTGCATATTTTGGTCACCATAACGAACCACTAAGTTGTATTGAGAGCCGAAAAGCAACGAGAGTTACCGCCACACACCAGCCAGCCACTCGCTGCCACTCCCTCAACACACGACGCACTAAACTTTCTTCCCCACAATACCATTTGTGGTTGTTACCTATGTACAGACGTTATATATAAGTATGTATATATTTGTTCACCACAACTGTACAGTTAAGCTGATATAGTTAGTTCAAGCACTAAGAGTCGTCGCTATACACGTTGGCGGCTCCCTCACTCTTTCAAGTCACACGCACTAACTTTCTCCCCCAACAATACTGTTTGCAGTGTTATTACCCTATATACACATATATATATAAGTATCTACATGTTTTATGCACTGTAACTGTACACTTAAGCTTTAGTGCGCCCAAAGAGCATAGTGGCCACCCTCTAAACAGCTAGACAAATCGAGCAGACGACGTCACCTCCGTCACCCAAATGGCTACTCCCAACATAATCCTTTTGCTGTTATTACACTAATACACACATTATATATATGTATCTACATTTGTGTTCACCATAGAGAACCACTGAGCTGGTATGGTGAATGTAACAATAACAGGTGGCCACACATAAAAATAATTAAAACTAATGGGTAGCACACCTGGAGAGAAATGATATATATCAGACAGACAGTATGGTTTTCGATCTGGTAGATCCTGTGTATCGAATTTACTCAGTTTTTATGATCGAGCAACAGAGATATTACAGGAAAGAGATGGTTGGGCTGACTGCATCTATCTGGACCTAAAAAAGCTTTCGACAGAGTTCCACATAAGAGGTTGTTCTAGAAACTGGAAAATATTAGAGGAGTGACAGGTACGCTTCTAACATGGATGAAACTTTTCTGACTGATAGAAAAATGAGGGCTGTGATCAGAGGCAATGTATCGGACTGGAGAAATGTCACAAGTGGAGTACCACAGGGTTCAGTTCTTGCACCAGTGATGTTTATTGTCTACATAAATGATCTACCAGTTGGTATACAGAATTATATGAACATGTTTGCTGATGATGCTAAGATATAGGAAGGATAAGAAATTTAGATGATTGTCATGCCCTTCAAGAAGACCTGGATAAAATAAGTATATGGAGCACCACTTGGCAAATGGAATTTAATGTTAATAAATGTCATGTTATGGAATGTGGAATATGAGAACATAGACCCACACAACCTATATATTATGTGAGAAATCTTTAAAGAACTCTGATAAGAAGAAGATCTAGGGGTGGTTCTAGATAGAAACTATCACCTGAAGACCACATAAAGAATATTGTGCGGAGCCTATGCTATGCTTTCTAACTTCAGAATTGCTTTTAAATACATGGATGGATATACTAAAGAAATTGTTCATGACGTTTGTTAGGCCAAAGCTAGAATGCAGCTGTTGTTTGGTGCCCATATCTTAAGAAGCACATCAACAAACTGGAAAAGGTGCAAAGACATGCTACTAAGTGGCTCACAGACTGAAGGGTAAGAGCTACGAGGAAAGGTTAGAAGCATTAAAATATGCCAAAACTAGAAGACAGAAGAAAAGAGGTGATATGATCACTACATACAAAATAGTAACAGGATTGATAAAATCGACAGGAAAGATTTCCTGAGACCTGGAACTTCAAGAACAAGAGGTCATAGATATAAACTGGCTAAACACAGATGCCGAAGAATATAAGAAAATTCACTTTCGCAAACAGAGTGGTAGCGGTTGGAACAAGTTGGGGAAGAATGGTGGAGCCAAGACCGTCAGTAGTTTCAAAGCGTTATATGACAAAGAGTGCTGGGAAGACGGGACACCACGAGCGTAGCTCTCATCCTGTAACTACACTTAGGTAATTACACTTAGGTAATTACACAGTCATTAACGATTCTGTCTCCATCCGTCTCTCATATCCTCCTCCTACAGCGCTAATTATTACAACAATCCTGCTATTATCACAACCCTTGTTTATTTATATCACAGTCAGGGGTCTCTGTAATATTGTCATCGCTAAATAATAACAATTATATATTTATTTTGACATTTTTCGGCGATGCTGTGGTCAATGCTGAACAGCATGCTCAGCCTCGGTGCTTATGCTGCGTGCGCCAGCCTTGGTTGCTCCAACAGTAATGGCCTCTCACACCTGAGAATATCGCCCACGATTTTTTTTTTTAAATTGCGTCTGTTTACAAGAGCCCTGAGATGCTAATGTGAACCCCGTGTAACCGCGGGCCATTTGAATCGGGCGTGGCACCTTATGGCGTATATATACGCCATGCGCACCGTGGGACATGTTACTCAGAGCGTATATATACGCCATGCGCAGTTTAAGGGTTAAAGAGTATTTAAATATAAAAGTACTGTAAAGCAAAAAGCAGAAAATATACAAAGGCCTTACCCATATGGATGATGTCCATGATGACCATACCCAGAGAAGCTTCACCATAAGGAATACGTGACATGACCCATGACAACACAGTAAAGATGAGGGAGATATCAGGATGCCAGATTGGACTGCCAGAAACACCAGATATGGATAATATCAGGAACATTTTGCAAATGCAGATAAGGCAGTGTATGTAGTCATGAGTTCTGAGGTACACGTGCTGCACACTGGGCTAAACAATCGAGTCTCGATAACCAGGCAATAATGGTGAAATGAAGATGGACTAAAGATATAAGATCTCACCAATGGCACAAGAACTTCCAAGAGTGGCTCTGTCAAGGCCAAATGATAAGACTACCCCAAATGTGATACCATCTGCAAATATCTTGTGACTGGGAAATGGAGCCATATCAAACCAACCAGGTCCACATATGGTCACTTGAATGTCACAACACAAAAAATGGAAGCTGTAACACACTGCCCTCTAATCCAACAAAGATGAGCCAGCACATGAGGCGATATAACACATTCACTCTCACTTGGCCCAGGAGATACACCATACAGCCAAGTTCAGATATCCTAACAGACACACAAAAGTTCTATGGAAATTCCTGCACTTGTTCAGCACTAGTCAGAGAAGGGTGCATAAAGACAACAAGATAACTCCAAGAGAAAAGAGAGAGGCTGCCTTGACCCCACCCAAGTGAGACTGAGCCAGCTCTGGCCGAGACTTCCAGAAAATGACGGAAAAGACAAAGTGGATCGGTATGTTACAAACCAGATTCCTGACCACAGACAAGCTTTGCAACTGGGCATTAAGACAAACAAGTCATCGTAACAGACTGGGTCTGTCCTGAGATGCAACTCAAAAGACAACCACCTGAATCAACTTGGTAAACATCCTAGGAGCCAGGAGGAGCGCAGGAGCCTTC
>WNGS01009202.1:3017069-3054853 GCA_020271785.1 Procambarus virginalis
ATGCCTAAAGCCACTATTACGCAAAGCGTTTCGGGCATCATGGGGTTCATGGAAGTTGGCATAAAATCCACGAATATTCCACTGAAGAATAGACATTATCAAAGAGAAGGGACAGTAACAGAAACAAGAAAGAAATAAAGGTAAAGAGGACACAGTGTATTAAAGATTCCAGGATCAGGGTCAGGGCAGGGTCAGGATCAGGGTCTGGATCAGGAGCAGGGTCGGCAAAATCAGGGTTAGGGGGCATGGGTAAACTTAGTAAGGAGAGAGGGAAGGAGCGAGAGAGAACAGACCAAGGCGGACTGACGGGGTCCGGAGGAAGAGGAGACAACTGAGAGGGGCAGGCAAGGACAGTCGGAGGAGGGGGGGCAGAAAGCAGGGAGTGCACCTCAGGAAGGGCAGCAACAGAGAGGGAATCGGGGGCGGAAGAAACCTCCATATCAGAGACAGGGGGTTCGACTACTGAAACAGGAGGGGATGTAGCGACAGAGTCAGAGGGAGGGGGTGAGGAAGAAAGTGAAACCTTCTTACCCGCCGGAGAGGAAGAAGGAGAGGAGCCAGGCTTACGTTTCTGACTCGAAGAGACAGGCGTTCCAGTAAACACGTACCGGGCGACAGACTCAATGGTCTCAGCAGAAGAGAACGAGAGCGAACAACACGAAGGTTGCTGGGAGGATGATGGATATCAGCCTGGACTGAAAGGTGGCGTGGCGGGTCAAGAGACTGGGGGAGGGGGGGAAGAAAGAGTGGGGGAGATGGGGAAGAAGAGAGGAGAGGAAGGACGGAGATATGCAGACTGGTAGGAAAGGGGGAAATCCCAGATGGAGAACCAGGAGGGAGACCATCTGGGACAGGAGGCAAAGGAATAGGGGAGGTGGTGGTGGGTGTGGTCGGGTTTAAGGCCTGGAAACGGTTGTGAGACTGAGGAAGACGGGAAGGACGAGGAGAGGTAGAACGCAACACGCGAGCGTAGGAGACCCGCGAAAGGGGTGAGACGACGAACTTGGCGTCTCGCTTCAGGAAAAGACAGACGATCACGGTGCTTCAAGTTGAGGACGGCTTCCTCGAGTTTGTAGTGCATACACGAGCGGGAGAAGGTAGGGTGGGCTTCACCGCAATTGAGGCAGCGAGCCTGGGGAGAAGTGCACTCGGACTTAGAATGACTATCGTCCCACACAAGGGCACAGGTACACAGTACTGGTGCATTTGAGGACACCGTGCCGAACTTCCAACACTTATTGCATAGTCTAGGAGAGGGAATGTACTCCTGAACGGAGCATCTGGCACCAGCAAGAATAACAGAGGGCGGAAGGGCCCTACTATCAAAGGTGATTTTTACAACTCGAAGGGGCTGACGGCGATGACCACGAGGGGGTCGAGTAAACGTGTCCACCTGGAGGACAGAATGGCCTTGGGCTTCGAGGATATGTTTAATATCCTCCTGGCAATCTTGAGGTCCCGAACACCAGTTGCAACATGGGTGGGAGGAGAACAGTGCCAACACTGGCATTTAACCGAACGTTCTTGGAGACCCGGACAGGGGTCTCGCCAATGCAGGACAAAGCGGCTAAGCGAGTAGCTGCATCCTGAGAAGGAGCAGCGACGACACGCGTACCGTAACTGGTGGAGTTAAAAGTAACAGAGGCATCTACTGAATCAACAAGGTGTTTATGGAGGGAGAAATCGTCAGGAGGAGTAGAATCCAGATGGTGGAGATCAAAGTATTTAGCCCACGTAGCGGGACCAAACAAGGCATTGTAAGTACTATTACGGGAAGGGATCGTGCGAGTGCGGCCGTGGTGGGAACGGCGATGAGAACCCCCGGAGGTCACGGGGGTAAAAGGTGCAGTAGTCACAATGAGAGACGAAGCCGCGCCAGGGGACGAGGTAGTCACCACTGGGGGCTTGGGGCTCGACCCAACCACAGAGGGAGGGGAGCCGAGGGGAGGAGTCAGAGAAGCCAAAGGAGGAGCAAGGTCGGGGCCCAATGTAGCGGAGGCTACAGAGCTCGGTCTTCCAACACGGACCGACTCTGGGGCTTGGTCGCCCACCCCACGAGCCTGAGAAGGTAAAGCAGAAACAGGGGAAACAGTATTTATCATCGCTACGAAAAGGAATATTCATTCACGAATGTGCCCCCACACCCACCATGGAGCCACAATTAGAGGCAGGACACCCAACAAGAAGCTATCTCCGATCATGCCGGGGCCTCCCAGGGGTGCGTCGTGAGTATACGCCCCACAAACGCCACCTTAAGAACCGACAGTCCGTCGAGATCGGGATCAGTGACGAAAGGGGGATTGACAATAAAAGGTTCCCCTCGCTCCCGACGTTGGGTACTACAGTTCTACGGGTGCAAGAGTATGCCTCCCCAAGCACCCGGGTGTCAAAATAGAGGAAGTCCAAAGGAATAAGCAAAACAAGCAAAAG
Source organism: Procambarus virginalis (assembly GCA_020271785.1). Lineage (NCBI taxonomy): Eukaryota > Metazoa > Arthropoda > Malacostraca > Decapoda > Cambaridae > Procambarus > Procambarus virginalis. The sequence continues at coordinate 3,019,500 of WNGS01009202.1, forward strand.
GTAGGCAGGAAATTGCAAGCAGATAGGAGAAGAGGGGGGAGAAAAACGAAACAGAAGGAAAAGGAAAAGATGCTCAGCAAAATTTGAGAGGACAGTAGCAGGAGCACAAGGCTACAAAAGGACAGAGGACTGTCCCAAGGAGCATCACACTCTGGCAGCCGCCCACCTCACGGCAGCAACGAGCTGAGCGGGGAGGGGGGGGAGGGTACCCCTCTTAAACTAAGTACTACCTAATTAACTCCATGTAACCTACCTTGCTTCTAAATGTCAACCCATGTCTTATTATTTAAAAAAAAAATGCTGTTTGTTGACCAACTTGTATATTGGCTATTTTCTACCATGTTCCCACCTTTTTTTTCATCTTTTATTATTTTTTTTCTTTCAATGCAATTTATACTTTAAGCTCAATTACTATTAAGTTTTAGTCTAAGTGTTTTTTTCCCCCACCTCACCTTGCCCAAAACGCTATATGTACTAGTGGCTTTAGGTATTCTATGTACTACCTCTGTCTTTAAATCAAACAGAATGTTTGTACTGTAACTCTGCAACTATGTATGTACTATTCCTAAATAAATTATTATTATTATTATACTACAGTTTGTATCCTTGCCTATGTCTGATATGACCATGAGAAAAAGTACCAGAGGGGACAGTACCACAGTACCTTTGGGGACTGAGCTTGATCCCAGCCCCCAGTTTTGTAAGTGAGCAGCTGCTTGCTTGTCGAGAACAGGGGCCCCCCCAGTCTTTGGGGCAGAGCTTATATAACATTGGCTCGTTGCGCGCGCAGCTTGGGCGGTAAGATTCATCTCCCAGACATACGTTTCCTTCCCTCAGAAAACCCACCGCTTTTTTCGGAAAAAGCAGTGTTCTTATAGTGGATGATCCAGATTTTACTTTGTTGACTATTGCACTCTGGGTTCTCTTTGTTAGGCCATTAAAGATCCATCTTCCTACCTTGCCAGTACAGTAATATATTTTGTGCAAATGCTGATGTTTGTTTACATCAGCATTTTGCTCGTCTTCCTTGGCATCTAAGGCTATGTCATAGTGATCTGGCAATTGTCAGAATAGAAGCACCCGGTTCTGAATCCATGTTGCCAGAGTACGTTCCACCTTTTATGGGGGTAAGAGGAAGGCAAAGGGACTATGTTACATTTAATAGTACACAGTTTGTTTTCCATAACTAAACCTCCTTTCCATCAGCAGTTGTGGATTGCATTATGAATGACAGGATATAAATCCAAATAAGGAAAACACTTCTGGAAGATGGGACAGGCAGAAACCGTCTTTGGCAATACCAATGTGGCTTGGAATCAAAGAAAATTTGTTTGTTTTATATATGCTAAAGATGCGGTACTACCAGTCACCATGGAAATTTGTTCTAACTAGAGCTTTTATATAATCATTTGTTGAATTTTAATGGCTATAGGGTACATTGGATTTTTTAATCAATCGAGTTTCACTGTGAATTTATGCAAACTGCATGGCATGTCTGGTAGTTACTACTGATGGTGTAAAAATATTAACCTCTTGCAATGTCTTAGCTTTGTATATGGGTACAAGAAAAGTCCTATTCCATTACACAATTTAAGATGGCTTTATATATTTCCATCAAGCTTGCAGTTTTTGTTTCCTCAAGATGTTAAACCTGTAAGCAAATCACATTCTTTATCAGAACAATAATTAATTCACCTTATTAACTAACTTGGTATGGCCTGTCAATACCTTGACAAATTGAACAAAATAATTAAAAGTATAAACATACCGCATTGTTACAATATATTTTCCACTTGATTTCAATACTAAATATTTTGAGAGAATGGATCTGTATTAGATTAATAAAGTGTTTAACAATATCAAACAACCAGCGATGAATGTAATGAAACGCCATTTTCTGGGCGAAACCTGTAGGCTCCCTGGAGATATCCAGGCTGATATGCTAATGTCAGACTTTGGCATTAGTCATGTGTATGGAGTTCTTTGGGCCTACCAGAGACCACGGCCAGAACCTGGCCCCCTCAGAGAGGCAAGGGGAGCAATAGCCTATAGAAGCACCGTGTGGTTGGAAGCATTCTATGTCTGCCATCGACCGGGTCAGGCACCCAGAAAGGTAAACATCCCAAAACAAACCCCTATTCTGGTGAAAATATTGCTATCAAAAGCTGAACAAGTGGATAGAACTCCCTAAACAAAAACGAGCAAACTAGTGTGATGTCACCCGTTGCCGTGCCACCGTCTGCGCAGCTCCCCCCTTCCCGGGAGGGGGAAGGGGGAGCCCCAGACCTACCGCACAGGCGATCCACACCCCAGTTCTGAGCCTGGATGTCAAAACACGCGAAAAACCGCCAACCAGAGGGAGGGAGGGATGCCGGGGAGCCTCCGGGTCTCACCCAGAAAATGACGTTTCATTACATTCAACGCTGGTTTTCTTGGGGGAGCCCCTACAGCTCCCTGGAGCTAACTACCCACAAAGGAAAAAAGAGGGACTTACCCGGGAGGCTGATGCTGCTCACCCCTCAACCCAAAGTCGAGACAACTGGCTGCATTCGCTGACCCAAAGCGACACAGGCCCGACTGGGCCAAGGGACGTTAACACGGTAACGAGCAGCCAAGACCCTGTTCGACTGTCAAAATCCCCGCGCCTGAATGTCAGCTCAAGACATATTGCCCAAAACGGTGGCAAGAGCCGCGAACTTGCAAATGTCATGGGCACAGGAATAGACCGCAGGCTGGCTAGCCTTAATAACCCTGCAGACGACCTGGGAGACCCGCACTCACGAACAGGGAAGAAGGAAAACCGGATCAACCCAAAGTGCGTCCACGGACACAGAAGCCGTGGTGCGTAGTCATCCAAAAGGAGGGGCAATAAACCCAGGGGTTCAGACGGGACAAGTCCAGAATGAACCGCAGGTCCACGCAGTCCTGTTTCGGGACCGGAAACAGACGGGAAACCCATCTGAGGGACGTCGTCGTTTCGACCACACTCAAGCAAACCCACTCCAGGATGACCTGACAGAGTGTAGGGGAAGAGGGCTGCCCCGCACCCCCTGAAGGGGGGAGCTACCCAACGTCACTGGAGGCCGCGTGAAACGACGCGAAACGCCCACAAATCATGTGACCAGGCATGAGTGAACAGCGCAAGCCTTCCCATATAGCGAACTGCAAAAGGGCCGGCGCCCCTTACGAGACCCAGAACCTTGCACAGAGCGAACACCGAACCGACCAGACGAACATACCAGTGGCCTACCACGACGAGAGGAACCACGAGCCTTGGGATGACCCTTCCGGGAAGGCCCACTACGGGACCCCCGGAGAACCAGCAAATCTGACATAGGACGGCAAGAAGCCGAAGCAGCCTGAATATACTGCACAATGGCTGAAGCCTCAAATGAGGACAAAAGGGCGAAGACATTCTAAGAGCCAAGGCTCAAGCGCATTCCACAGAAGAGGCAAGCACTGCCTGCCGACACGCGAGCCAGGAAGCATAAAACAGCGCAACTGCATCCCTCAAGATCGGCGCAAAAAGCTTCAGCAAGGTAGCCGACGAGTATGCGAGCCACCGAGGCCAAGGCGCCAGAACCAGGAACAGCCCCAAGCGCCCCCACATCCTCCGTGAGCCAGTCCGAAGACAGCTCAAGGAGGGAAAAGAAACACAAAAAGTGTTTGCTCAGCCACCAGCGCCGCCGAAAGAGAGGGAACCTGCACACGAAGCTGAACGACACCAACATCCCGGGAAAGGGCAAGAGCAAACAAGTACTCACTGAGGTGCTCTAGGTTGTCCCCCCCCCCCCGGAAAACCTGCAACACCGCCGAAGCCTCCCGCCACTCAAGCATGCAGGAATGGCAGTAGTGCCAGGCCTCCAAGGTAAAGACAGGACTGTCTGCCAGTCAGGACGACTCCAGAACCTCGTAACGGAGCCAGAAAGGGAACAAAGTCCCAAACCTGAAAGCCGAGGGATCCATTGCCGAGGCATAATCCGGGTCACACAGGAGGTTTGCCGCAAGGACCGCCCGCACAGCAGCAGGTTGGATGCGATAAGCCGAAAACCTCTGGAAGATAGAACCGAAGCACCCGGGGGAACATGGAACCGAACCAAGGTTCAGACACCAAGTCCAACTCGTACACAGAGGGTGGGGGGGGGGGGGGAAGAAAACCCCACTCCTTGTAACAGTAAGCCGGGCTCAGAGGGCAGAAAATCCCAGGCAGAGTCCAGCGGGGCCCAAGGTCCTCCTCCACAGGACCCGAGGCAGAGTCCTCCCCCAAGCACCGACCCCACCAGACAAGGCCGGCGCAGCCGTAGAAGCCGGACAGGAGGAGGCCCACTGGTCAGACCCAGAGGCTTCAACCGGGGGAGTAGACTCGATTGCCTCTGTCACCACACCGAAAGGGGCATCCCCCGAGGCTACCCAAGTCTCAAGACCAACTAACCCTTGCCCCGACTCCGAAACTCTCAGACGGTTCGGGGCCGGAAGTAGGGGAGGGGGACCAAAACAAACAACAGGAGGGGGAAGGACGAGGAGGTGCGGACTAAACCAGGGTCAAGGCGACCCCCACCCCAAGTCCAGGTCCCTATAAGTAAAACGGGACAGCTGCGGGGCATCCGGGTGAGCAACCAACCGAGCACATTGCAACAAACGAAACCTAGAATGAAACGCCTGCGCAACCTGTACCTGAAGATCATTTGCAGATTGGGTAAATCGAGTCATCAGTGAGCAGCAAAACTTGCAGGACTCAAGAGTCGAAAGTGTCACCGACCCAATAGGCAGCGTGATGGAGGCAAAAATCGTAAGGGGTCGCCCTGAGACAAGGGGACTGAACAACCTTCAAACTCGCATGAAGTGAGGGGAGACTCCGGGGTCGCATCCATCGAACCCACTCGTCCTCTAGGGGATTCCCAGAGTCCTGAGCGTTTACTATAAGAGGACTCGCACTCGGGTAAACCCAGGCAGGGTACTGCTAACCGGGGCCTAGACCTACCGAACAAACTGTCTACAGCTGAACCCCAGGGACGTGTACGCTCACGGGGACCTAGCAGGGGGCACCACCAAGTATCAGAATGAAGCCAAACACCAGTGGTAAGTAGGGGCAGAACCCCCTACCAAGGCAAAAACAAAAAGAAAAACAAAACCCTGTAAGAGGACAACATACCCCAAGGAACAGAGCCGGCCGCTGTGATTGGTGACGACAAGCTGCACAGCACCCTGTGCCCCCTTACCAGTGCAAAACTGCCTACTACCCTAGGGGTAAATTAGGGAGACAAAACACCCTAAGTACCCAAAGGGGGGCCGAAAAACCGAGCAGTTAAACGGACCCACAGAGGCAGATCCCAAGGAATGTGTGGAAGGTAACCCCCAAGCTCCAAGGGCAGTACTTACAGGGCACCTAGGGAAGGGAAACCTAGGCACATGCAGCCTGAGTACTGAAGAGTAACTCCTGGCTCTTGCACCCCTGGAGAACAGCTGCCACACACAAAGCACAATGCTGTAAAAGTTTGGAGCCAGAGCATACAACTGCTGCCTATAGCATCAGCCTCAAGAACTGGGGTGTGGATCACCGGCGTGGTAGGTCTGGGGCTCCACCTTCTCCCTCCCAGGGAGGCGGGAGCTGCGCAGATGGCGGCGCGGCAACGGGTAACATCACACTAGCTTGCTCGTTTTTGTTTGGGGACTTCTATCCACTTGTTCGGCTTTTGGTAGCAATATTTTCACCAGAATAGGGGTTTGTTTTGGGATGCTTACCTTTCTGGATGCCTGACCCGGTCGATAGCAGACATAGAATGCTTCCAACCACACGGGACTTCTATAGGCCATTGCTCCCCTTGCCTCTCTGAGGGGCCAGGCTCTGACCTGGCCCCCTCTCTGAGGGGGCCAGGTTCCATGTTCTTTGGCCCCGTAGGCCCAAAGAACTCCATACACATGACTGATGCCAAAGTCTGATATTAGCATATCAGCCTGGATTGCTCCGGAGAGCCGTAGGGGCTCCCCCAGAAAAGAAAATTATACAGAATACCAGAGAATAGTAGTTTGATTATGAAGGTTTAGATGAGAACACAGTATTGTTAAACAAATAGTAGGACTGCACTATAAAATATTTACTAGAACTTGTAAAAAAAATTAGAAAGATTAATAAAACCCATAATTGTTAAAATTTGTATGTAAAAAAATAAAAAACTAACAAAATAGTTATTTAATCATTTTATTCACATTACTGTATTAAAATAATTTTAATTTGTAAATTTTGTAAATAGGTACTGTACTGTATAGGTACCATTATTAAATAAAGAATTATTCTTAGTGTAATGTGACATCCATTAACAATTGAAGTGTTGCTCTAAGAGTACAGTACCTGTTTTTACATATATAGTACTGTACAGTATTTAGTTCATAATTTATACTAATTGTTATAGCCACTTAAAATGGGTTAGTAATTTTATATTTATGATTATTTATTAATTATACATATGCTAAAGCCTGTTTTTAACTAGATATTTAAAAACAACATTTTTAAATTTAATACGTTTTAACATCAATTTAAACAAAGATGTACATTTTGAATACTGAACATTGGCCTTGATATGTTGCACCTTGTATCAAGACACTCATCACCACACCATAGCAGTGTTGTCATCGAGCAAACATAATTAGCAAAAAATTAAAATTTAACAAAAACTTTGGAAAAACACTACAAAAATGAAATGTGAATAAGTATAAATGTGTATAGAACTGAAGAGGAACAAAGGTGTTGCCAGGAGAAGAATTAATTACAGTACAGTATTACAAAAAGATACCAAGCCAGTATGAGAATCATTTACAAAATATATGTGCCAATGAGCTTTATAGACCTAAAGAAATTATTAAATATTTTAATTTATGGGCAAGGCAGAGTTGGTAAAGGAAAGACAAGACATAAAACTCAAAATTACAAAAAAAAAAGTTTTAAGAGGGAATTTCGTATTTTCAATACAATTTAAACAAAATTTTATGACAAAAAACTTTATTTTACAATGAAATATATTAAAACTAAAAAAATAGAGCCTGTGAAATATAATTATAGCATTTTTTAGACTAAAGAATACAGTACTGTAACAGGAAATACAAATAAACATTTCCATAGGCAGTGCATATAAAAAATAAATAATTACTATACACACCTACCATGGGTTATACTTGGTATTTCATATTACTTGCTGGATACTTGACACTAATTTATAAAACTATTTAGTGCTGCATGTAACCTAATAGTGAGGCTAACAAATTCATGGCTTCCTTGCCAGTGTTGGCAAGTGAGCCAAGAACACTGGCTTATGGTCTTATGGTCTCCGGTAGGCTTAACACTGCAGTGTCAACAGTGCTTCTTTACACACAACTTGTAATTGAGGAACAAATTGTAGTGATAAAATTTAGGATATATTTAAAAAAAGAAAAAATCCACAAACAGTACTGTATTCTTCTGTACTTAGAAAAAATAGTATGTAGAGAAAAGATGAATAATTAACTGCCGAATATATCCAGTATATTGAAATCTGTATACAAAAAAGTATATTTATATATATCTACATAAATTAATCTTTTTAAGAGCTAATATTTTGTATGAAGAGTGAAGTACAAGTTACTTAACAGTGTGTATATTCTCTGGATATAAGAATACACGTGTCTTCTGTGTTATCTTCATATGTCACATCATATTTCTTTAAAAGACTGAGGAATTAGCAATACAAATAACTTAAACAACTGCTGACACCTACTGAAAAAAATTAATTTTTTTTTTTATAATGCCAATAACCAATAATACTTGGAAAATTTATTATGTGCAGCCCATCCCCAATGCATGGAAGTGGGAAACAGGTTACTGATAATGCGTGTGTGTGTGTGTGTGTGTGTGCGCGCGTGTGTATGTATGTATATATGTATCTGTGTGTGTATGTGTATGTATCTGTGTGTATGTGTGTATGTATGTATGTAATTACCTAAGTGTAGTTACAGGATGAGAGCTACGCTCGTGGTGTCCCGTCTTCCCAGCACTCTGTCATACAATGCTTTGAAATTACTGACGGTTTTGGCCTCCACCACCTTCTCACTTAACTTGTTCCAACCGTCTACCACTCTGTTTACAAAAGTGAATTTTTGTATATTTCTCCGGCAGCTTTGTTTCGTTAGTTTAAATCTATGACCTCTTGTTCTTGAAGTTCCGGGTCTCAGGAATTCTTCCCTATCAATTTTATCGATTCCTCTTACTATTTTGAACGTAGTGATCATATCGCCTCTTTTTCTTCTATTTTCTAGTTTTTGCATATTTAATGCCTCTAACCTCTCCTCGTAGCTCTTGTCCTTCAGTTCTGGGAGCCACTTAGTGGCATGTCGTTGCACCTTTTCCAGTTTGTTGATGTGCTTCCTAAGATATGGGCACCATACAACTGCTGCATATTCCAGCTTTGGTCTAATAAAAGTCGTGAACAATTTCTTTAGTATTTCGCCATCCATGTACTTAAAAGCAATTCCGAGGTTAGAAAGTGTAGCATAGGCTCCTCGCACAATGTTCTTAATGTGGTCCTCAGGCGACAGTTTTCTATCTAGAACCACCCCTAGATCCCTTTCTTTGTCAGAATTCTTTAAAGATTTCACACATAATTTATAGGTTGTGTGGGGTCTATGTTCTCCAATTCCACATTCCATAACATGGCATTTATTCACATTAAATTCCATTTGCCAAATATTGCTCCATATACTTATTTTGTCCAGGTCATCTTGAAGGGCATGACAATCATCTAGGTTTCTTATCTTCCCTATTATCTTAGCATCATCAGCAAACATGTTCATGTAATTCTGTATTCCCACTGGTAGATCGTTTATGTAGACAATGAACATTACCGGTGCAAGAACTGAACCCTGTGGTACTCCACTCGTGACATTCCTCTAATCCGATACCTTGCCTCTGATTACGGCCCTCACTTTTCTGTGGGTTAGGAAATTTTTCATCCATGATAGTAGCTTACCTGTCACCCCTCCAATTTGTTCCAGTTTCCAGAACAAACTCTTATGGGGAACTCTGTCGAAAGCCTTTTTTAGGTCCAGATAGATGCAGTCAACCCAACCATCTCTTTCCTGTAAAATCTCTGTGGCTCGATCATAAAAACTGAGTAAGTTCGTTACACAGGATCTTCCAGTTCGAAAACCATACTGTGTCTGATATTATATCGTTTTCCTCCAGGTGTTCTACCCATTTAGTTTTAATTATTTTTTCCAATATTTTGACTATTACACTTGTCAATGATACAGGTCTATAATTAAGGGGGTCGTCCCTGCTTCCACTTTTGTAGACTGGAACTATGTTAGCCTTTTTCCACACATCAGCTACAACTCCTGTACACAGGGATGCCTGAAAAATCAGTTGAAGTGGAATGCTGAGCTCAGGTGCATTCTCTCAGAACCCATGGTGAAACTCCATCTGGACCAACTGCTTTGTTCTTACTTAGCTCCTTGAGCATTTTTTCCACTTCGTCTCTAGACACCTCTATGTGCTCTATGTTGTTCTCTGGAATTCTTATTGTGTCTGGTTCCCTAAAGATTTCATTTTGTACAAACACACTTTGGAACTTTTCGTTTAGTGTTTCACACATTTCCTTTTCATTTTCCGTGAATCTATTTCCCATTTTCAACCTCTGAATATTATCCTTTACCTGCAATTTGTTGTTTATGAATTTATAGAATAGACCTGGTTTTGTTTTACATTTGTCTGCAATCCTTTTTTCAAAATTTCTTTCTGCCTCTCTCCTCACTGCCGTGTAGTTGTTTCTCGCATCTTTGTATCTTCGAATGTTTGGGGATTTGGCCTCTTCCTGTATTGATTCCATTTTTGTGTCTTTTGGTCTCTGGCCCTCTTGCAATTTCTATTGAACCAATCCTGTTTCCTAGTTCTGCATCTCTGTTTTGGTATAAATTTTTTTGTGCTTTTATCATATATTTCACAAAACTTGACATACATCTCATTCACTTCCTTGCCTAGCAACAAGTCTGTCCAATTATACTCGCTAAAAAATTTTCTAAGGTCGCCATAATGTCCTCTCCTGAAGTCAGGTTTTTCAACTGCTTCAACCTCCTTATTTTCTTCCAGATTATAATGTATTGCATACTTTATTCCCAAAAAGACATAGTCACTTTTACCCAAGGGAGGAAGGTACTGAATGTCAAATATTTCTTCCTCCTTCCTGGTAAATATCAAGTCTAGCATGGAGGGAACGTCCCCTTCCCTCATCCTCGTAGCTTGTTTAACATGTTGATACAAGATTGTTTCCAGGATGAAGTCTACAAATCAACAGGTCAAAAAATCTTCTGTTTTAGCTTCATATGCTTCTCGGTCTATGGATTTCAAGTTGAAGTCACCGACTCTCAACAGTCGTGATCTATCATTATCCGCTCTCGCTATAATCTCTCTCATTATTGTTATAAGACCTTCTCGTTTACTATCTAGCTCCTCCTTTGACCATGTGCTGCTTGGCGGTGGACTATATGCATTTATGACCATTAGTTTATCATCTTCATGGCAGATCTCTAGTGCTATTATGTCAACTTCTTGTGGATTGGCAGTCATTATTTCCTTCACCTTTAGGTGTTCTTTCACCAGCACAGCAACGCCACCGCCTTTCCTAATTTTTCTATCCCATCTCCAAATTGAGTAGCCCTTGGGAATATGACCTCGTTTTAAAATATCATCTTCAATTTTTGTCTCTGTGAGTGCAACAATGTCTGGTGTCTGCATCTGTATTACATCACTTAACTCCAGTATCTTCGATCTCACTCCATCTATGTTGGTGTATGCAATCTTCAGGAACTTGTTCCCCCTCTCCTTATGTGTATGTATGTGTGTGTGTTTATGTATGTATAATCCATACATTCTTATCTGCTTGCACTGTAACAGTTCTCTAATTAAAAGAAATATTGCAAGGCTCAAGGCATCATTACTGTACAACTAAATAAAATGGTGAAAAATTATTTAAAAGTCAATTCATTTTTTGTTTGTCTCTCAGTCCTAACATGCAAGAATTTTTTCTTATTTATCAGCTATAACTTTATATACTGGGCAATTCTTAACAAAACATCTAAATAACTTGTACAAAATTCTAATTATCTATATCTTATAAATATAAGAATCTGCTATTTAATAGCATATACCATGTATAAAGTTAATAAATTAATGAGATTACAAGCGTGTCATTAAAATCAAGAGCTACACAAACATCATGCTTAATTAAATAGTGTTGTCACCTGCACACTGAAGTCAGATGAAAGTTAAGAGTAATTATATAAAAAATAAAAAACAATATTCAAGAGTTCATAATATTGTTTGGGGTGCAGATACAAGAGCAGAAAGACAAGATAAGCAATGCCAAAGAAGTCAGATTCACCAAGGATTATCAAGGGTCATGGAACTGAAAGGAACAGTGAAAAAGCAACAATTTCTGATCCTGAAAATTAGGACATTTTACAAGGAGGCGAGTGACTTAGCATAACAATGCAGTTCTGACAACAAGGTGTAGATCTTGGCTCCATTAAGAGCTCAGTTAATTTTGTATGGCTAATACAGAACCTAGTCAGAGGAATTTCCCACTTCCAATTTCAATGACAGTAGGAAAAAGCCATAGGAAGTATTCATATTTGATACTGCACATTTGATATGCATGACAGCTAACCATCTACTGTATTCCGTTAAAGATTGTAGATCGTGTTATGAATGATTGGGTGGAAAATCCATCTAAGGAATTTGCTTCCTGGAGATGCAACAGGTATGATTACATTAGCAACAGCATCTGCTACATTACTGGAGGGAGCACTAAGGAGAGCTGGAACCCCAAGTAAGGTAATTATCAGGAGAAAGCATAAAGACATTACAACTACTGTATAGCACTTGGAAGGAATGAGAAAAATGATTTGGGAAAGGAGAGGGGTAACAGAATGGTGCCCAACCACTTGTATGTTTTGGACAAGACTAAATAAGATAAAATGCATTCAGTACACAGGTACTGTAATGGACAAGACACTCAAGATAGGAGGGTGTCGAACATCAACCCCAAGAGTTTTGAACTATCAATATATATACAAGCAGGAAAATTTCATATTAATTAACCTGTGCCAAAATTCAAGGCATCATTATTGGCTGCCTCAATGTTTGTTTTATATGCTAAGTTATCAAATACTGAATTTGCCTCTACTCATTTAGTAAATTAGAGCAAAATTAAAGCATTCATTACAGCATTAATTAATGTTGACATTGCCAAGAGAAAGTACAAAGCCAGTACTGTATGACTATCTGTACAGTACTGTATATAGCTCATTACACCATTAAGTGCACAAATGTCTTAAACACAGTAAAATAAACATGTATTTAAATATAAACTCGCCCTTCAGGACGAGATGCAACATTTTTTTAGTATCGTGTAAACACAGTAAAACACGTAAAAAAAAAGCAACTTCTATATCCTGACCAGGTAAGCAGGTGACAAAACACACTACAGTATTTGCAAAGCTGAATTACCGTAATTAAAAAGAAACAAAATTACTTAGAATTTATTTAAAGGTATAACAGTGATAAAATACCTGTATACAGAAACTATCAACACAATCAGTAATGAAAACGCTTTATTGTATATCAAAATAAGCATTCAAGACTTCCTACAAAATATAAAAAGTTAATGGTATTTTAAATTTGAATGCACTATCAAGACAAACTTCCCTCAAACACAACATGATAATATTTAAACTATCTATAAAACACCAAAGTGAAATTTACTATTCTGTTTAATAAAATATTTAAGGCAATATTCTGTTATCATTAAAGAGTTCTTTTGATTCCTTTAGTTTCTTGGCACCAAATAAATATGAGACCACTATTAAAGAGAATGCGGCAGTCTTGATTTGTAGAGGCCAGCAAGAGAGCGTGCAGCAAGAACTATCATCTCTCGTCTTGACACACCTGTCAGAGTCTCCTGCCACATTGTATGATGCACCTGTTAAGTTGAAACCATGTCATTAACAATTCAAAATTTAAGAAAATACAAATATACAGTTGTAACCCTTTTTGTGTAATGGAATTTTAAATAAAATAAAGTGAGATATATATATACACATACAAAAAGAATAGGGGTGGTAAGAGAAGAAAATATCAGTGTTCACTGAGGATCCACTAGGTCTTCTTTGAGTACTCTTTATTTTTGTCTCCGAGGCTATGGGTCCCTACAATTGCACCAGAGGTGCACCAGAGGTTAACCCCTTTAGGTTAAAAATATACAGGTATAACATTAAAACCATTCTCTGGGCCAATCCTCTGGCTATATATTACTTGTTGAAGAGGGGCACACAAAAAGCTAACAATGATGTAGAGAAATAAAAGATGAGAGAAGACATTTATAGACAAAATTTTGATTTTAGGGCAAAGCATTACAAATTATGGCTCCCTTATAGACATTATATCATATTACTGCAGTAGGATCAAAAGTTAATCTACCTTTATAGCCTGTTAAGCCTGATAACCAATTACCTCAATCTCATTTTAAGGTTTTTGCATATCTCATTCTCATCCCAATTTAAGCACATCTGCTTCCATATGCAAATATTTTTTCCTGCTAATGTATAAATTAATATTTGTATTTAATGTTTATCAATACAAAATGAAGGTTGTGTAAAAGGTCTTAAAGAATACCATTATAATACAACATACAAATACATGTACAAAATCATAAACCAAGTGCTGAATATAATGAAACTTCAATTTCAAGAGGAGCCCCATTGCCTCCCTTGAAGCTATCTTCCTGAGATTGCTTCATACTTAAAAGATCACATCACCATGGCTAGTTCTGTTAGACCTATTGGGGACAAGAACCAGAATCTGCCCCCCCCCCCTTCTCAGAGGTACATAGAGCAGGTGACAATCTGCCTCCTCACCAGAAAAAGCCTCCAGAAAGTCAGCATAGCTTTGCAGATAATTGGAGTGTTCATAGAAATTGAAGCCTTGAAAAATACTCAAACTCTTGCAAATGAGTCATACGGAACAAGGGATTCAATAAAATGATTCCGGGCTCCAAATATGGCACCTCCTTCCCCCCTGTGCACAGGAAATAAATTCTTGACAAATTTTTTGTTTTGTTTTGAAAATGTTAAATACCCTTTCCTGATCACGGATATGTAAAAAAAAAAAAAAAAATCGAAATTGTACTTACTTTGGCCACAATGGGGTCTGGAAAATGGCATGTGACGTCACGATTTGGTGGCCGCCCGTGACGTAGACTCCCGGAAGCAGTCACGCACCAGCTTCAACATGTGCGAGTTGCCACAAATAATTTTTTGTTCATTTTTTGCATGCATTTGTTTAGCTTTTCTTGCCAATCCTATGTATAATGAACACGTACACAATATTATGGCAGTGGAACATCCGTACTGTCCCAAGACACTGTGTTACATGCGTCACAAATGTGTCTACATACATTGCTCATATATCCAATGTTTCATGTTGGATATATGGGACACAACGTGTCCCAAATATCTGTCGTCTGAGAAATGACGCATCCGTGAGCACATCGGTGGTCGAAGACGCGCTTTGGGTTGACTCGCTTTCCCTTCTTCGCTGTTCCAGAGCTCGGATCTCCCAGGTCATCTGCAGGGTTATTCGGTCTAGCCAGCCTGAGGCCTATCCTCGTGCCCACGACATTCACAAATTTACTGCTTTAGCTGTCTTTTTGGTAATATGTCTTGGGTTCACATTCGAGAGCAAGGGGTTTTGGTGGTCGAACAGGGTCCTGACTGCCCATTACCTCGTTAATGTTCCTGGCTGCCCGTCACCTCGTTAACAGTATTGCTCGCTTTGTACATCGATCACATCCATTTTTTTCTCTTGAGTCCTAGCCATGGACAGGACTCGCGTCCACTACAAAAATATTTCTATAAAATTAATTTTTTATCCGATCGACCTCAAGATAGTTTCAAAATAAGCGCCTTTAGAATGCGCACAATTTGATACCAAAATGAAAGATGTAATACGAAACTTGATGTCAGAACACTTGAAAGATTATAAATACGTTTTTGGGTCTAAATTTTAAATTTTAAAATATTTGTTAAAATTTTATTTATTGTGCTATTATTATTGGACTAGCCTTAAAATGCACGCCTTTATATTGTGAACAATTTGATACCAAAACAACCGATGTAACATGAAAATTGAGTCAGAACACTGGAAAGATATAAATAATTTTGATGATGAGTGTCCAAAATTAAAATATTTGTTAAAATTCCATTTATTGCTCTATTATTATGAGACTAGTTTTAAAATGCGCACCTTTATATTGCGAACAATTTGATACCAAAATGAGCAATGTAACATGAAAATTGATGTTATCAAACTGAAAGAGTATACACATTAGGTTGTGGTGTGCAAATGGTGCTCGTTCACGGGTAACTTTAGGCTTTGCTGCGGGGAGTCTCGCCAGGCTTTTGGACGTTATATGCATATACACCTGCAGGGAATTTAATTGCGAAAACAATGATACCAAAAGGAACGACGTAGCATGAGAATTAAGGTAAGAAAACTGAAACATGTATACACATTTTACTGATTTTGTGCGCTCACGGGTAACTATTCCGACTTTAGGCTTTCCTGTGGGGAGTCTCACCAGGCTTTTGGACAATATATGCCTATACATCTGCAGGGAATTTAATTGCGAACACAATGATACCAAAACGAACGACGTAGCACAAGAATTAAGGTGAGAAAACTGAAATGAGTATACACATTTAGGCGTCACCGCACGCTCACCCGCACCATTAGCTCCATGACGTCAAAGTCTGCGGTGCTTACGTGGCGCACGCGATAGTGTTAATGTTCCTGGCCCTAGTCGGGCATGTCTTGCTTTGGGTCACAGGTTGCAGCCAGTTGTCTCAAATTTTGAGCAGAGGCACGAGTGGTGGCCGCCTCCTGGGTAAGTCCCTCTGTAACATTTCCCATGGTTAGGTAGCTCCGTGGAGCCGAAGGGGCTTTCCACAGAAGACCAGTGTTGAATGTAATGAAACACCATTTTCTGGACAAGTCCCAGAGGCTCCTTGGCAACCCTCCCTCCCTCTGGTCGGAGGTATTCACATTCTTTTATATTCAGCCTCTGAACTGGGGTTGGAGGGCTAGTGTGGGGGTCTGGGGCTCCACATCCTTTCTCCCGGAGAGGGGGGAGCTGCGCAGACAGTGGCACGGCGGCAGTTGTGATGTCATGCTTGTTTGCCTGTTTTCGGATTGGAGAGTTCTGCTTGATAGTATGGTTTTTCGGGTAACAATTTTAAACCACGTGGTGTTTGTTTGGGTCGCCTACCTTTCTGGGTGCCTAACCCAGTCGAACTCCCCATAAAAAAACAAGCAAACACACATGACGTCACCACAGCCGCTGCGCTGCCCTTCTGGGAAGGGGAAACCCCAGACCTCCCACGCCAGCTACCAAATCCCAGTTCAGAGGCTGAATATCATAAACGTGAATACCTCCAACCAGAGGGAGGGAGGGAGGGTTGCCGAGGAGCCTCCTGGTTTTACCAGAAAACGTGTTTCATTACATCCAAAACTGGTTTTCTGTGGAGAGCCCCTTTGGCTCCCCCAGAGCTACCTAACCAAAGATAAAGTAAAAGAAGGGACTAACATGAAAGCAGCCACCACTCGCTTCTCAATTCAAAATTCGAGACAACTGGCTGCAATCTGTGACCCAAGGCTACAGAAGCCAGATCTTCTTGAGGTTATCTTGAGATGATTTCGGGGCTTTTTTTAGTGTCCTCGCGGCCTGGTCCTCGACCAGGCCTCCAGCCCCAGGAAGCAGCCCATGACAGCTGACTAACACCCAGGTACCTATTTTACTGCTAGGTAACAGGAGCATTGGGTGAAAGAAACTCTGCCCAATGTTTCTCGCCGGCGCCTGGGATCGAACCCAGGACCACAGGATCACAAGTCCAGCATGCTGTCCGCTCGGCCGACCGGCTCCCTCGCTTGATAGTATGGCCAGAGAAGGGCCAGGAATATTAACAAGGCACCGTGTGGCCAGGAACCTGTTCGACCTCCAAAAACCCCGTACTTGAATGTCAGCCCAAAAATGGCAGCCATAACCGTGTACTTACGAACGACGTGGGCACGGGAATAGACAGCAGGCTGCCTGGACTTAATAATCCTGTGGACAACCTGGGCGACCCGTGCCCTGGAATAGGGAAGAAGGAAAACTCGTATCGACCCAAAGCGCGTCCCTGGCCACGCAGCCCGTGGTGCGCAAGTAATGGCGAAGAGCCACAACTGGACACAAAACATGATGCATCCACAGCTGAACCAACCAAGCATTAACAACCCAAGGACCCCTCTGGAAACCAGTAGGCTCATTCTTTGCCAGAAAAGAAGGAGACGGCTGCAAATGAACAAAATGACCACAAGACCGAAAAAGCAGAAACCCCTGCGCCGGGGGAGGAAGATCTCCAACCTAACCCATAGAGGCCAATGCCAACAAGAAAAGAGCCTTAGAAAAACAGTCCAGAACCGAAGGGGCCAACACAAGAGGAGGAGAGAGAAAGAGAGAGCACCTGGTCCAACAAACAGGACGGCTCAGGTGGTGCATGAGCAGGCCGGAGGTGAAACAACACACAAGACAGCTTGCGAAACAGAGCAGAAGTAACATCTACCCCGAATGCAAGCTGGAGTGGCTCTGCCAGCGCCTCACAATACAACGCAACAGTATTCAGCCTAAGATGACAAGTCCTGAAGCAACCAAGAGAGAAAGGACAAAGCAACCCGATCAGAAATTGATGACAACCTATGAAGAGTTAAGTAGTTCCGAAAGAACCGCCAGGAAACATCATACTGCTGCCGAGATGAAACTCACAGGTGGGACACCAACAACGGAGCCACCCCATCGCCATACAAGTGGTGATAAACTCGCGTCAAAAAGACCAGACTTGAAGATCGGAGTAGAAAATCGAACCAGCCACGTACCGGACTGGACCGATTCTGCCAAAAGAGGCAGAGCCGCGGGAAGACCCTCGGATTCGAACACAGGAGCAAGCAGCGCCTGAAACCAAGGCTAGGCCGGCCACCAAGAGGACAACTTTTCCCTGGTAAGTTTCCAAGCGAGCCAGGACCTTGAGCAACAACCAAACCGGGGGGAAGAGGTACAGGTAACCCTACCTTGACCAGTCCAGTCGAAAGGCATTGACCCCGACGGCCACGCAGTCGGGGAAGGGCGATGCATATATTGGAAGATACCTCGACCAAGCCGACGTGAAGAGGTGCACCTCCGGGCACCCGAACATCCAGTTGAGCCAACGGAACGAGTCGGTGTCAACCGTTCATTCTGTGGACAGGGGAATGAACCAGGACAGGCTGTCCGCCAGGATGTTGGAAACCCCCTAAATATGAAGTGCCAGGAGAACCAACCCTCAAGAACTCAACAGACGAGTCACCCAAAGCGACCAGCCTCAAAGAGCCAAGGACCACATCGAACCACTGGGAAACAGACTGAACGGAGCCAAATTCTCTCTCCACGAGTGACATGAACCCTCCGAAGCAAAAACCACATCGCCGTGAACTCCTGCACCATGCTGCGAGGCCGATGGAAGGACGGACTCCACTGCCTCTGGCCGGACTGGTGAGCACTGGTCACAAAACGTCAGCTGAGAGACAACGCATCCGTGAGCACATCGAGTAAGGGTTCGGGTAGGCGCTAGAGCACTGAACCCCGAAGAATCTGAAGAGGAAGCAAGCGACGCAGCAGCCGACACAAGGCCCCCAGAGTCCGAACCTAGCAATCGGAGGAGCAGCAGAAAGACAATCCCGAAGAAACCAGAACAACCGTCCAAGCCAGATCCAACCCGTTGGGTAGACCAGCACAGTAAAGATCAGACTCCAGTACAGCTGCTTGAACAACCGACGAGTGACCAGTGTGCCCCTGAAAACAGCTGAAGACGGGACTGCAGCTGCAGCAATGCCGCTGGAAGGAGAGACAAGGAAGCGGTCCGAGAGTCCCACACCAGACCCAGTCAAGTCCGAACCTGAGAGGGAACCAGATGGGACTTCCTCCAATTCACCAAGAACCCGAACCTGACAAGCTGGAAAAGAACCAAATCCTTGGCAAGCAGTCACGCAGACCGGTTGGAAGCCCAGACCAGCCAGTCTTCAAGGTAAGCCAGAACCCGAACCCCTAACAGACGCAAACGGGTCACTACAACTCGATTAAGGCGTGTAAAAATGTGAGGTGCCAGATTCAAACTGAATGGAAGGCAATGAAACCGGTAAGCTTGCCACCCCATGACAAAACCGAGCCAGTCTCTGAACCCCAGATGAATTGGGACATGCCAATATGCATCCCGGAGGTCCAGGGACACCATCCAAGAGCCCTGCTCCAAATGCAGTCGGACTTGGGACAGAGTCGTCATCCGAAAGGAGGGGCAAAAGACCCAAGGGTTCAGACAGGACAAGTCCAGAATGAACTGCAGATCTGCACAGTCCCGTGTTTCAGAACTGGAAACAGGCGGGAAACCCACCTGAGGGACGCCATCGTTTTGACCACACCCAAGCGTACCCACTCCCGGATGACTCGACAGAGCGCAGGAGAAGAGGCCTGCCCCGGCAGCTCCAAACTACCCGAAGGAGGAGGAGCAACCCAACGCTACCGCAGGCCAGAGGAAACGACCCGAAACGCCCACGAATCATGGGACAAGGCGAGAGCAAACAGCGCAAGCCTCCCCCCAATCGCTCCGTCAATGGGGGCAAACTGTGAAAGGGCCGATGCCCCTTACGAGAGCCCGACCAATGCTCAGGAAAAAAAGAAGTGCAAGACCGAAGCTAAATACCCACAGGCACACAAATCCTCAGAGACCAGAGACACCAAAAGGGAGACAACCTGCATGTGAAGCTGCATTGGAGTGCTCCAATTCACCCCCCCCCCCCACCCCAGTAAACCTGAACAACTGTAGTCAACTCCCGCCAATCAAGCATGCGGGTCCGACAGAACACATGTAATGCCCCCAACGAAAAGAAAGGGCTGTCTGCCGGTCAGGAAGAATCTGGCACCTCATAACCCACCCAGTAAGGAAAAGAGCAGCTAAACTCAAAAAGAAGAAGGATCCGTTATCGAGGTGTAATCCGGGCCTCGTAGGAGGTAAGCCGCAAAGGCCTCCCACACCTCCCAAGGTGGGATTCGGGAAGCCGAAAACCTCCGGAAGGAGGGAACCGAGGAGCGTAAAGGAAACTGGAACCAAACCCGGGGAGGAGCCAATCCCATATCAAATTCATACAGGGAGTGGGGGATAGGAAAACCCCTCCCTCTGTAACAAGAAGCCCCACGATGAGGGTACAAACACTCAAGCAGGGTCAAACAGGGCCCAAGCCCCCCCAAGTCAACTCCTCCCCAGCCCCGGGATCCTCCACGTCAGGACACGGGGGCAGAGCTGTCTTCCAAACCCTCCGCCTCTGGAGAAAAGGTAGAGTCCACCAGAAAATCAGGGAAGAAGTGGGTTCGCTGGCGTGAGCCGAAAGCTCTGGCAGGAGGAACAGGCACTAATGCCTCTGAACCGATCCAGAAGGGGCATTCCCTGAAGCAGCCTGAGTGTCACCACCAAGAAAGCCCTGCCCCGACTCAGAAACCCTCAGACGTTTGGGAGTCTGGAGCAGAAGGGGGGGGGGGGGGGAAGTGAGCAGGATGAACTACAGCAGGGAAAAAGACAAGGGGGCATGGAGGAAACCAAAGTCGAGGCGACTAATGCCCCCTTGTCCGGGTCCCTATAGCTCAAGCGATGCAGTCATGGGGCATCCAGAAAGGCAACCAACCTAGCGAGTTACAGCAACCTAAACTTCGCATGCAATGCGGAAGCTGCCTGCACCCGAACATTATTAGCAGTGGACCGGGTGAACTGGAGTACAAGCAAGGAACACCACTTGCAGGACTCCAGGTCAAAGGTGTCATTGGCCCAACAGGCAGCATGGAGGAGGCAAAAGCGATGTGTGTCTCCCTGAGACAAGGAGACAGAGCAACCTTCAAACTCACATGAAGAGAGATGGGACTCGGAGGATGCAGCCATCGGACCAATGAGCCCCAGTGGGGGTTTCCAGGGCCCTTAGGCTGACTGCTTAAGGGAAGCAAACACCCCTGTGATGTGTGCAATCACTGGGACCTAGTAAAGGGCCACCAAAATAATACAAGTGGTCCTACAGCCACACCAAGCAGATCCCACCAGGCAAAACAAAAGAAAAGAAACACCCCGCAAAAGCACAACATCTCCAGGAGCAGGAGAAACAGAACCGGCCACTATGCATATTATGACAGCTGCATAGTACCATGTGCCCCAGCCAGTGACGATATTGTTGCCTACCCAAGGCCAAATGGGGGTAGGAAAAAACCCCAGCTGACCCAAAGGGTGGGTCAGCTGGGGTTTTCACCGAGCAGCAAAAGAACCCTGCCAAGGTAGTTATCTTGAGGTTATCTTGAGATGATTTCAGAGCTTAGTGTCCCCACGACCTGGTCCTCGACGAGGCCTCCTTTTTGTTACACATCCCCAGGAAGCAGCCCGTAGCAGCTGTCTTACTCCCAGGTTACTATTTACTGCAAGGTGAACAGGAGCATCAAGGTGAAAGAAATGCTGCTCATCTGTTTCTGCCTCCATTGGGGATCGAACCGGGAACCTTAGGATTACGAATTCAAAGCGCTGTCCACTCAGCTGTCAGGCCCCTATTAGGTGGTCCCCTAACAGTTTGTTGAAGGTAACACCAAACTGCAAGGGCAGTACAGTACTTTTGGAATTACACCTGGCTCGCACACCACACTACTCCTCCTTGGAGAGTGGAGCTGTGCAGATAGCGGCACGGCAGCTGTGGTATAGTCATGCTTGTTTTCTGATTGGGGAGTTCTGCCTGCTCATTCGGCTTTCGGTTTGCAATTATTAACCAGCTGTAATTTCTTGAGGTTATCTTGAGATGATTTTGGGGCTTTTTAGTGTCCCCGCGGCCCGGTCCTTGACCAGGCCTCCACCCCCAGGAAGCAACCCGTGACAGCTGACTAACACCCAGGTACCTATTTTACTGCTAGGTAACAGGGGCATAGAGTGAAAGAAACTCTGCCCATTGTTTCTCGCCGGCGCCTGGGATCGAACCCAGGACCACAGGATCACAAGTCCAGCGTGCTGTCCGCTCGGCCGACCGACTCCCATCCCAATTTGTTTTGGGATTCCTACCTTTCTGTGCGCCTGACCTAGTAGATGGCAGACAGACGCTTCCAACTACATAGGGGGTGTCTACAGGCCATTGCTCCTTGTGCCTCTTCAAGGGGGCCAGGTACTGGCTCGTGGACCTCAGTAGGCTAAGAACTCTATCGACTGACTGTTGCCACGGTCTAATATATACACATCAGCCCGGTATAGCTCTGGGAGGCTCAAGGGCCTCTCCACACAAATGAGCGCTTCAAGTTTGAAATCAGAAAATGAGGCACTCATATACTGAACAGAGGTCTCAGGAAAAATAATTTAAATAAAAATAAAATAAACCATGACGTATACATAAAGGGTTACCAAATAATGTCATGTAGTGAGAAAATGCACCGTTAGGGAAAGAGAAAAACATGCAATAAACACTTTTCTACATACGACCAAAAAAGGTGTAACAGTTTCATCAGTAACATACCTGAAGATTTTGGCTAGCAATTTGACCGATGGTAGTTGAAAAGCCAGAATTTTTTAATGCATAATCCCTGGGAGTAGAATCCCGGGCCTGGGTTACAAAGTCTGGCGGGACAGGAGTTACCTGTAAGTATCAGTTAGCAATATTTTAGTTCATTGAAAACCAAGTGAGAGTAGAGAATGTTCAATAACATAAATTATATTTTTCATTTACATACTTGCCTTTTTCACTCCACTTCAACAGAACTTCATGAATCTCTTTCTTCAAAATATTTGATCACCCTGTAATCTTACTGCCTTATTACTAACTTTATACAAGTTCAACATTTGCTTTTGAGCAATGCCATGCAAAGTTAATCTTATCCAAATAAACTTTCAAAGCCCTGCCAAATCCTCACTTGGCACCACATTGCCTGTCAATTGAGGCTTCCATCTTTTTATTCACCAACAGGTAGCAGCACCAATGTTTGTCCAGGCTCTCAAATCCAGACCACATTTCATTCATCCTAAATTAAACAAAATCTACTCGCACGAGAAAATAGGAGATTTCATTCACCTGGGCTCTAGGAAATGTTTATTTCCACGGAAGTGTGGATGATAATTTAAAATAGAAGATATTGTACTTGGCAGTACCAAGAGCAATCATATTATTATGCTTAGAGAGGTGCTCTAACATTAACTCAAAACCATATTTTTTTGCATTGGCATATGATTGGTCCCTAAAGTAAGCATTAGAAACAAATACCCCAAAGCCATAGTAACTAAAAAACTAAAAATGAGGATGGTAATTACCCATGATGCCAAAGTAGAGTGAAGAATGTTTGCAAGGAATAGAGGGAAGCCAAGGAACGAAGGCACCAGAACCACCACCGCCTGAGATGTAGTTCATGACATAATGAGTATACCTAACACCATATGCTGGAAGTGAGGGCTGGGAACTTTTGGCATATACCATTCAAAAAAGTACTGGACCACTGGATTCTTCTTGCTGGGATCTCTGAGCAAGACACTGCTGCAAAGAATACCTTATGGATGGCAAACAATCAAAGCTTGTGACCTGGAATAAGCATTGGGCTAATTAAGCTTCATCGCTCAAAGCAACTGAGACACTTAAGACAAGGGATTAACAGTCAGTCAGTCTGATTACACATGCTGGAGGGCAGCTAGATATGAATCCAGGGAAAACAAACTAAGAATGCACCCTGCTGAAACAAATTAGTCTCCTATTCAGCAAGGAAGAACCGGTCACAATAGTTTCTCCATAAGAAAGAAAGACTTTTAAGTTCAGAAAAAAGGCCCAAAATCTCACTGATGAAAGAAAAACAAAAATCTTATGAAATGGCTCCAGGAGCACTGACCTATACAAACCTATTGACATTAGTGTAAGCCTAATTTCCTTGAACAACAAAAAGATGACCATAATGTAAGTGATAAAGAGGTTGCTGTGTGAAAAGCTAGATGGCACTACAAGACAAGAATTGCAAGGCATTTTTGTACTGTCAATGAGAGCACTTGTGAAAATGCTTGGTTTAGATCTCTGATCATCCTCACAAAGACAGGAATAGATCAAGCCTTAAACTACAGACTAAAATCAGCATAAGAGTCTGGAATGCATCATATTCCCTGGCAATGGTAGGTCAAAATCCTGTATGCCCATAAAGAACAAGGAAGAAATAGAACGACCAGCCTCAAACTAGTATCTAAACAAGAGAAGACCATAAGTCAATCTACAGCTTGAGAAGGACAGAAATCCAGGCACTTGGTTGACAAACCTGGAGGCAAAGCACTCAAACCTGAAGCATTCAAGTAGAAACCTTGAGCTGTGCCATTCCTATCCCATGAATTAAATGCACAAGGTCGATGTGCTATGATGTGGAACGCTCTAAAAAAAAAAAAAAAAGGTCCGGCACTAACACAAGAAGCTCTGAGCACAATGACTGCTTCATGAGCAATTTTCCTAAAAGAGAGATCAAACAGGGGTGGACACCCAAACATGAGAGTAGTAGATATGAGAATAGCCCAAAATTCTGGACAGAAACTGGGCATGCTGCACCATGCAAAATGTTGTCAATCATCAGAGTGCTGCGTCATGACACCAAAACACTGTTTACGAAAGAAGTTTGAAAAGCAACTTGGAAGAAGGTACCAAGCCCACTGCCCCTAACTGCATTTCTAGAGAGAAGCCAGGTTGCCAATACAAAGGTGCTTTCTTGTTATTAAAATAACTCTGTTTATTCAGTAGACAAGAAAAAGCTGGAGAATTCTGTGACTAATTTGCTTAATTCAGTCAAAATACACAGGGTGAGAACACGGAGAGAGACCCTAGTGAACAATTATAACCATCACTATGATGCCTGGTAAGAGCAATGACTAAAAACAACAGTGAATCAAGCGATATAAAGTCAAAAGTGTGAATATATAGTTCTTCATCACCAGCACTGCTAAAAGCCCAGGTTGAAGAACATACATTTTATCACATAATCCCTCATATCTCTCACCATGTTCACCCCCTCCCTGGTCTTTCCATAAGTCTGCAAATAAAGAATCTATAAAAAACTTACTCTGATTTTGATATTTCTCAACATATTTTGTTTTTATAAGTTAAATCTATGACTTTAGGATATGCAGCAGACCTAAAAATGTTCTTATTTTGCAATCAGCTAAAGTCTATCATAGTGTTTCAATTAAGTTAAAATATATTTGCCACTAATGGGGCACACTGGAATTGTAAACATTAAATTTCATCAGAATTATTAACATACATTTCAACTACTGTATTGCAATAAAGACCAACAATTCTTCTCTATGGTATAATATAAACATATACAGTATTAGGAAACATTAAAATCATACTAACTTGTGTATATGTCTGTAGGAGGATGTCCTCCCCTGGGTCATCCAGGAGCAGTAAACCAAGATCAAACCAGCTGCAAGATGCATCAACTTAATTAGGTCACAGTTTATTACCATTGCCCTATTACCCACTTTAACCTCAGAATGCAACATTGCAAATTAAGTCAAAATCAAGAAGCATATTCACTCCTAAAAGTTATTAACTAAACTTTTACTTTGGTAAATGTTTACTCAATTTTTACTTTTAGCAAATAAAGAATCTTTTACTTTAGAAAGTTAGTACAAAACAAAACTGCTTCTGCAACTCCCAGGCAAATGGTACAAGTGTAAGCTATACAGAGAATAACTGTGTATTTCCACACCACCTGAAATAATACACTATGATGCTGGTAAGACAGTAATTCTGTGCAGCTGAAATAACTGTCAACACCAAACATCACATTAAACAAAAGATTTGAAAGACAAGTCAAGAATGTACCTTGGTAACGTATGACTAACAAAATTCAATTGTGTCACCATAAGGTGAGTTTGTATTTACGTTTAAGATGCACATGGATGTGCATCCAAGACCAATGCTAGTAAAATACAGCAAAAGGTTGACTAAGTACATACAAGACTTTACTTCGCTAAAAATGCCCCGAAGGCTCATTACACCTTTAGTGAACGCTTTTGTCAGTCAACAACTTTCTCAAGGGTAAAATATAACCTTCCTTATAAAACCACATTCTGGGTCTGGCACAATTTTTACATGCTAGTTCAGTGGTTACCTAATCACCTCACAACAACTATAAGCTCTAATAATACACTCTTGTTTCCTCTGAACAAAGATGCTAGTGGGTCAGCCATTTTGAAAATTCTACTATTTTGATCAACTGTGTTGCTGGTGGATATACTCTACAACTTTTCCCAAAATCGATACTTCGTTATGTTCTTTTATATTTATCCAAAATTTAGCTTTCTCCATTAACTTCAATACAATAAAATTTTTAATTCAAAACAAAAAAAGTTTCATGTCCTTAACCCTTAAAGTGCGCATCACGTCATATGATGTGCTAGGCGTTTTACCAGTAAACTGCGCTTCACGTCAAACGAAGGCACCAGGGTACCGCGCACGATTTGAATGTCCCGCCGGGTATCTGGGGTTCCCATACGCTGCCCACGGGCTATAGTAAACAGCGGCCATTTTGAAAAAAATTCCCGCTCACGCTCCGAAGGCGTGGGAGGCCTCAGTTTAGCGACAGTCACCATGGCGAGCGCACGGTCAAACGCCTCACGGGCACGCACCACTCAATCCCTCACCCCAGAGCAAATATCCCACGAATTATTTTCTGAAGGTGAGGAAAGTGTGTTTGATGATTCAGACAACGACGAGGATTATACACAGTTGTCGGGTGATAGTAGCAGCAGCAGTGAGAGTGAGAATTCTCGCCATGCCAAGGCGAGGCCTCTACACTCACCCATGCCTCCTCGCCCAGTTTCTACCCCAGTTCTACCACGACCTCACAGTTCCTGTGGATATTATCTGTTTGAGGGTGACGAGTCAGAGGGAGGTGACTCCTTTTCTGGGTTTAGTGACTCAGATCACAGTTTTATTGAGCCTGTGGCTGGTACCAGTGGTGTAACTGGGCGAGAAATTGTCGCGTCAGCAGCATCTCGCCCAGCCAAGCGCTACCGCATGGCACCACATGAGGGACCAAGACCCTCGTGTTCACGTGCATCCACCTCACGTGCATCCACCTCACGTGCACCCACCTCACGTGCACCCACCTCACGTGCATCCACCTCACGTGCACCCACCTCACGTGCACCCACCTCACGTGCACCCACCTCACGTGCACCCACCTCACCTGCATCCACCTCACGTGCATCCACCTCACCAGAACCCACCTTACGTGCACCCACCTCACGTGCACGTAGCCGCCGTGCTTCTCGCAGACGGTATTCAGCTCCTGGTCGCCGGTATGCATCGCTTCCTCGCCGTCTTTCATCTGCATCTCGCAGGACGCCTGGTGTACTTGAGTGGAGTGATGGTGACGATTTTATTCCTAATATTCCTCACTTTGACGATAAAGATGTAGGGATTACAAACCTTTTCCCTAATCAAGGTGAGGACATGGCTGAGATGGAATATTTTACAGCATTCTATGATGAACCACTCATGGAATACATTGTACACCAAACGAACCTGCATGCTGCTTACCTGATTGAGAGGGAAATCACAGAATTTTCACGACTGCAGCGTTGGAAAAATACCACAGTTGCGGAAATGTATGTGTTTTTGGCACTCTGTTTGTTGATGAAGCACTGTCACAAACATGCAATAAGTGACTATTGGAGCAAGGACCATACAGTGCCAACACCTTTATTCGGTAAATATATGTCACGAGACAGGTTTCAGATACTCCTCAGGTGTCTACATTTTGGAAGTGTTCAGGACCGAACACCTGATGATAGACTGTGGCGAGTGAGGCACTACATGAACGATGTTATTGGAAAATTCAGAGATTTTTACGTACCAGCACAGAAGTGGTGGTTGATGAATCTCTCGTACTTTTCAAGGGACGTGTTCCATTCAAACAGTACATTCCCTCAAAACGAAACCGATTTGGCTTGAAATTTTTTGTTTTTTTGTGATTGTGAGACAGGATACGTGTTACACATGATTTTGTACTCGGCTAGTGATGTAGACATTCCCGGTAACGACGAACATGGATTCTCGGGTAGTGTAGTGAAGACCATCATGGCTCCGTGGATGAACAAGGGACACATTTTATACACGGATAATTACTATACAAGTCCCTTGCTAGCTCGGTTCTTGCTAGAAAATAGAACCGGATTGGTTGGTACAGTAAAGCCACAACGAAGGGAAATGCCTGTGTTTGACACCAACATTGCAGTTGGTGAGTGTCAGAGAAGGAAAAGTGATAACATTCTGTCAGTTCGGTGGAAAGACAAACGAGAGGTGAACTTGTTGACAACAATTCATGATGGAACAATGGTGAACAGTGGGAAAGTGAGCCATAAAACAAACGCACCACTATATAAGCCAGACTGTGTTTTAGACTATAATATCAACATGCGGTTGATTGATAAATCAGACATGATGATTGGCACTGCAGAGTGTGTGCGGAAGACATGTAGGTGGACGAAAAAAGTGTTCTTCCATCTTGTGGACATGAGCATGCTGAACTGTTTCAACATGTACCTTGTGAGGACTGGACGTAAGCCCACTTTCCGTGACTTTGTATTTGATGCTGCAATACAGTTATTAGGAAAGTTTGCAAAAGATGTCCCAGGGATTCAGCGGCCCATCATAAACCCACTGTTGCAGCATGCTGGTACTCCACGCCTCGCTCACACTGAAGGCTTCCTAGCACACAGACTCAAGTATTTGCCACCAGCTGGGAAGCGTGCAATAGGCCAACGTGATTGCTTGGTGTGTAAAACAACGACACGTAGAGACCAGAAACGGAAGCTAGTACAAACATGGTGTGAAACGTGTGGTATCCCATTATGTGCTGTCGACTGCTTCAATGACTACCACAGTCTAGAAAACTTCTAAGTGTGCTGCAAAGTGTGTACAGCGTGTGCGAGTGTGTAAATATGTAAACATATAAGCAGTTAGCGTGTGCGTGTGTGTAAATATATACAAATATAAGCAGAACATACAATATAATAGACAGTAATGACATATTATATTGCCGTAATTGAAAACAGATGTGTGCGCCTGTGTATACTCAAATATGCAACAATTATTGATACAAAATATGTTCAAACATTATTTGAAACAAATTTAGTGCAAAATAAATGGATAAAATGTGCCTAGACATTGTAAATAAATAGCGCAAAAATATATTTGTGTCAACTCTGGCTGTTGCGGGACGCCGTGCAACGCCTCTAGGGCGTGTACTGCATGAGCAAACATGCAGAGTGTGACATCACCACGCAACTTTACGGCTCTATTGCAACAAAAGTAAGTACAATAGAATTTTTTTATTATTTTTCCCGTGATCAGTGAACAAAACTTAACAGATTAGCAAAAAAAAAAAAAAATTTTTTTTTTTCAAAATGACATGCACCTGTGGGGATAGCAGTATATTAGACCCCGAGCATGTTAAGGGTTAAAGAAGTTACTTTTACTACATTACAGCACCAGCTATACACCAAGAGATAATATTAGCAACTGAGCTATTGAGAAATATGATGTTATATTTTATGGTGTCTTTATGTTCACTGCTAAAAATATTCTATGTATTCTTCAGTTTCCTCAATGAAATATGACAGGTACCATAAACTCATTAAAAATAAAATAAACCCCCCCCCACTCATGTCATGTGCATTGCCTTGCCAAGGCATGGGGGGGGGGGCTCAAGTGCTTCACTTATAAAAAACCAGCGTTGAATGTAATGAAACGCCATTTTCAGGGTGAGTCCCGGAGATTCCCCTGGAGCTTACCGGGCTGATATGCATGTATTGGACCATGGCAAAAGTCCTTCAAATGGAGTTCTAATGCCTACCATGGACCATGAGCCAGTACCTGGCCCCCTCAGAGAGGAACAAGGAGCAATGACTTATAGAAACCTCTGAGGTTGGAAGCATTGTGGTCTGCCATCGACTAGGTTAGTCACCCAGAAAGATAGGCATTCCAACAGACTCCAACTGGTGAGCATGAAGCTCCCCGACCCGACCTCCAGAGGCCAATGCCAGCATCTAGAGAGCCTTCTCAAAACAATCCCGAACCGAAGGCGCCACCTCAAACTGAGGCGGAGAGAGAAAAGAGAGGGTTCAACGATCGGGACAGGTCAGGCAGCGCATGAGCATGCCAACGGTGAAACAATGCACGAGACAGTTACGAAATGAGGTAGAAGTAACATCCACCCCAAACGTAAGCAGAAGTTTTGACCACTCCCAAGTGCACCCACTCCAAGATGACCTGACAGATCGCAGGAGAAGAGGCCTGCCCCGTGAACCCTGAACCCCCCGATGGAGGAGGAGCCATCCAACATCACCGCAGGCCAATGGAAATGACCCAAAATGTCAACAAATTGTGGTACCAGTCATGAGCAAACAGAGCGAGCCTCCCCCCTCATCTCCCCATCAACGGGGCGACCCGCGAAAAGGCCAACCCGCAAAAGGGCCGAGCCACAAAAGAGCCAACGCCTCTTACAAGAACCTGACTGACGTGCAGAGTGATCACCGCACCGACCAGACGCCGTCGGTTCCGAAGGAAGCACCGGCTCCAAAACTGGTCCCACTGGCCCATCACAACCGACGGAACCCCGAACACTTGCACGATCCCTCTGGGAACAATCCCCGCGGCCACCTGGAGAACCAACAAGTCTGACAGAGGAGGACAGCTAGAAGCCGGTGCCTGCAGATACTGCACAATTGCGGAATTTGCAAACAGCAACAGACAAAAAGGTTGATGATAATCACTAGAGTTAAGCTCTATAGCTCTATGCCAAGCCAACATGTACACCATTCAGTAAATCCTCATTTGTAGTTAAAATTATATGAAGATATACGAGTCCTGCATTGAGTTTTGAGGCATTTGAAAAGGTGTGCTTTCCAATAGATTTATTTTTATTATTTATATATACAAGAGTTCTTACATCCTTGTACAGCCACTAGCATGCATAGTGCTTCGGGAAAGTTCTTAATCCTAATGTTCCCCAGAATACAACCCGCCAAATCGTTTAACAAACAGGTATCCATTTTACTCTTGGGTAAACAGAGGCTATAGTTAAGGATTGACACCCAGTAAATCCTCCACAGCCAGGATACGAACCCAGGACAAAGCGCTTGCGAAACGCAGTGCTTGCGAAACGCCAGGCATATTATATATATACAAGTCTTACCACTATGCCATGGCAACTGCCAATACTTTGTGTACTGTGTATACAATTTGTGTTAGTTTGTTATGCACTAGTTAGTATATACTAACTAGTACATTTGTTAGTATGTACATGTAATTTGTTAGTATGTACAATATGGTGTACTTTGTGTACAGTTTGTCCATACCACAAATAAACACCAAAAATCCTTGTATGAGGACTGTGAATGAACTGGAAAATGCTCACAGAGCAAATCCACTGCTGTGTGGTATCACCACTAAACTAATGAATTAAACTAATGTCTGCAAAGTATCAATGACATTCAAAAACACTTAACTACATTAGTTGAGCCTTTAGTACAGAATTAAAAACAGACGCCAAACCAGGCAAAACTTAACTGAAGATCAGATCTGTGCATGCCCACTGATATGAAAGTCATTATTTTATTTATATATACAAGAGTTCTTACATTCTTGTAAAGCCACTAGCATGCATAGCATTTTGGGCAGGTCCTTAATCCTAATTTTCCCTGGAATACAACCATCCAAATCAAGAGAAATGTGAAGTACAGTAGCTTGGATTTGGAAACCCAGAGGAGTGAATGGGGCTACTGCTTGGTAGCAGTTAGCAACGATGGTAGTCAGGCCAAATGGGAGCAAAGAAGAACCCTCCTCTGGCAGTCACCTGTGATACCAAATGAGGGTTGGGAAGGGTTTTGAGTTTTTATGAATGGACCTCTTTGTTTTTCTGGGTAGGATTAAATGCTTTTCAGTGACTCCACAGTAACTATTATGATGACAGGAACTGCTTGAAGATAAGTTCCTGTGGCACTGGTGCCAGAATGTGCATGATCCAGCCTTACGGACAAAGGATCTTATCTCATGGAGTACCATAATATGATACATGTAGCTCAGAAAATACTTTCATTGAGAAGAATAAGATACTTGATAATTATTAATATTACAGAACTTACCAATCTGGTGTGAATTCAACTATAAAGTTCTCCACAGACACAATAGGCTGCTGAGGATGTACTTGTCCTGAAGACCTGAGCGAGTTAATACGCTTCTCAGCAGACTGAAGTGCGGCCTCAAATCCTACTGGCTGAGCTGCAACTCCTTCTGCTTGAGCTGCCATGCCACTGTAAAGTTACATTACAATATTTATTTCCTATAGTGTAAATAATTAAAATAACATCCACCTGTCAATAAGAGGCTGATTGTCCTGATTTATTTTGCCAGTCATTTTTTAAATAGCCAGTATTGGTCATTAAAAAATTCTGTCCATGAACTATATGTCAATACTGTACATCAAAACCATTAGCAAGAGATCTCTGAGTAATGGTTTGCAAGGACTGTGTGCCTGGAAGTGTACCATTCTCCCTCAGTTATTTTGTCAGTATAGTTATGCAACTCCATATGGTATTTTTACCTTAATTACTATACAACCCCATTTCTGTGAACTATATACAGCGGGGCCAACCTTGATTTGTTGGAATTAGAGAATCGTTACAACCAGAGATGCCTTCTGGAGACATTTATGAGATGCATTTTTTAAAGTAAAATGACAAGAAAACACACCGCTTCAGCGAATTAGTTAATGGCTTTAGGTGATGTATCTGTCTACCCACAACTTCAACATCTCCTTATATCCTATGTATATACAGTGCAACCTCAATTCGATGGACTATATGGGACCAACCCCAATTCATTGCAACCGGAGATGCCTTCAGGAGGCATTTATGTAGTACAGAACAGAGCACCACTTGGTTTCCGAACTTTAGTTATCTGAAACTTCCAGTTTCCTGATTGGGGGTTGGGGAGTCACGCTACATGAACTAAGTTCGGGTAGGAAGTAGTCCGCCAAGTCTTACACCGGCCGGGGTGGGAGTTACCCTACACGAACCAAGTTCGGGTGAGGAAGCGGCCAGACAAGCGTCGCGTCGGCCTGTGGTGGTGGGTGGGAGATGGTTTAGTTTATCCACTGACCGTGTCAGGCGCCACCTCTCTGGTGCCTGCTACCCTATGACGTCACAGATTCACAGCCTATTGTTCCCATTGTTTTGATTTGTCACGAGACTGGAGTGTTCATTCCGTGACTTTGTTGGACATATCTGCACAATCAAGGAACATCCGTGCACCATGTCGGCTCCAAATACATGCAATGTGTCAGTGAAAGCATCAACAAGTGGGATACATAAAAGAAAGAGGTTAGTGATGACATTTGAGAAGAAAGTTGAAATAATTAAGAAGGTGGAGCGGTGTCCCGAGAAATGTCGTGTGCGCTGGATATGGCATTAGCAATAGTACTGTTTTTGTTCTTCTTTAAGCTAAACCTATAATTTTTTACTATTTCTCTAAAAGTGAAAGTTGTATGGCAATACGAAATAGAAAGGTAGTAAGTAAAGCAAAGGTGGAATGTGTTGATAACGTAGTGTGGGAGTGGTACAAACAGAAGCATTAGGTGACAACGAAGCCAGTGGCAGATGATGTCACAAACAAATGTCAATTAAAGAGTCTTTTACAACGGCTTCCAAGAAAGCTCGCATTGCATCACCTCCACCTAACTCATCATGTTGACCCAGTCAACCCAACTCCACCAACATCCACCACTACCTCTTGCATGTAAATAACTATGCTTCATAAACATCAATCAACAACACAAGCGGATCAGGATTTCACTTATTGGTGAGTACAAACAAAATACGGTCGCATTTATGCTATGAACCTGTTGATTTTTTCCCCTAGAGTTAATTCATAAATTTTTCGAATTTTTTTTTTTACGTTTCTAATTTATTTTTTCCCTCCATTTCTCATTTACGAACTTACATGATAACCGACAGGTCTCATCCTCAAGGGGTTCGGAAACCAAGTGGTACTTTAATATAAATCAAGATTGATTGTTATATACAGCAGTACTAAATTGTAAAATAATGAATCATACTGTATATCTTTATATACCTTACAAAAGGTATACTGTATATAGTACATACAGTACCTTTCTTGAATCCTCTAGAGTCAGCATTTGTAATTATAAATACCTAGTGTGTGACAGTTACAAAGGACGTGTCAGCAACTGTAAACAAATATTGCTATCCCCGCCCACCACACTGGAAACCATCCCGAGTGAGGAAGGCAGTGAGGGAGATAGGTAGTGAGAGGGAGGAAGGGAGGTAATGAGAGAGGGAGAGAGGTGGGGAGAGAGGCAGTGAGGGAGGGAGAGCGAGCGAAAGGAATTGAGGGAGGGAGAGAGAGGAAGTAAGGGGGAGAAAGGCAGGGAGGGAGGGAGAGGGGTAGAGAGGAAGGGAGGGAGGGAGAGTAGTGAGGGAGGAAGGGAGAGAGATAGTGAGTGAAGGAGGTAGTGAATGAGGGAGGTACTGAGGGAGGGGAGGGAGGTGTTGAGGAGGGAGGTGTTCAGGGAGGGAGGGAGGGAGGGAGGTGGTGAGATAGGGAGGGAGGAGGGAGGTGGTGAGGGAGGGAGGGAGGGAGGGTGGTGAGGGAGGGATGGTGGTGAGAGAGGGAGGAGGTGGTGAGAGAGGAGGGGAGGTGGTGAGAGAGGGAGGGAGGTGGTGAGGGAGGGAGGGAGGTGTGTGAGGGAGGATAGGGAGGAGGGAGGGGAGGGAGGGAGGTGGTAGAGGGGGAGGGCAGGTATGGTGGTGAGGGCAGGGAGGGAGGTGGTGAGGGGAGAGTAGGTTAGGTGGTAGTGGAGGGGATAGGAAAGTTGGTGAGGGAGGGAGGGAGGCGAGGTTTGAGGGAGGTGAGTGGGGTAGGGAATTGTGGAGGGTAGTGGATGGTTGAGGTAGGAGTGGTTGGAGGGAGGATGGTGAGGGTAGGTAGGTTGAGGGAGGGAGGGTGTGGAGGGGTGGTGAGAGGAAGGGATGGATGGAGGTCAGGGAGGGAGGTGAGTGAGGGAGGGAGGGAGGGGAGGTGGTGAGGGAGGGTATGGAGGTGGTGAGGGAGGGATGGTGAGGAGGGAGGTGGTTGAGGGAGGGAGGTGGTGAGG
>WNGS01009202.1:3054878-3079855 GCA_020271785.1 Procambarus virginalis
GGAAGATTTCACTGAGCAAAATTTGAATTTCAACCCGTCATATGAAGGGAATTTCAAATTTAACCTGTGATATAATGGGAAATATTTCCATCAGTCTGTGAATTCCGTCCCAACATCCTAAGGAAATCCGTACATCCCTCATTTCAGCGAACCAGACTTTGTCTGGTTCATCAATTGGGTGAGTAAATTTGGCCTGGAAAGTACGGATACAACCGGAGATTCTCCAAATCAAGCTTAATTTTCATTCTAGGTTCTAGGTTCCTAGGTTCTACTTTATGTATTTTTGCCTAAATGAAATGTTTAAGTTAATTTTGGGCCCATTGCAAAAATCATTAAAAATGTGATTGGAACCATTTTAAATAGTTACCACTCAAATCCTAATATTCCGTATGCTCTATGGGCTAATTTTACTGAGTAAAATTTAATTTAAAACTATCATATGGACAACTACTACAAGAACCTGTCTGTAAAGAATTTATACCACATCTAGCATATTTCCCATGCTCCAGCCTCGAACTCTCATTTTTAAAGGTAGAAGCGCTCATGTTTTAGTAAAAGAAAACTGTTGCAACTGGATATGAAAATGAGCCATAGAATTTGGCTTTAAATATGCTCAATGGCTGTCCCAAGGATCTAACTTTTTTAGCTAATGTTATAACCATCTACAAATATTCTTAAAAACATGACTGGAGCCATATTAAGAGTTACCATTCATACCCTAATATTTCTCATGCTCTTCAAGTTAGTTTCCCTGAGCAAAATTTTCATTTCAACCTATCATATGATGGACAATTTTCCCATAGGTCTAGTGGGAACTCTCACACAAGATGCTACTGGCCTCGCTACAGAGCTGACAGCCAATCCCAGCCTTTTTCGAGCTTCCCACTCCCACCCCTCATCCGAGCTCTCTGCTCCTACTCTCGTTTGGGAGCTCTGCTCTTGCCCTCCTTCAAGCCCTTTATCCTCGGCCTTGCTCAAGCACTCTGCTCCGGGCCTCGCACAAGCTCCGTCTCTGGCAGAGCTTGTGCTCTGATCTCCTTCAGTACTACGTAGGATGTAGTGCTGAAGCCAGCACCACGAAACAAGATTCCTTGAGTCAATCTATCACAACACATCATACCTTTTTTAACATCTGACTTCTGTAACAAGGACTGCATTATAAAACATCAAAGACCATCATACTCTTTGAATGTTGTCATCCAAAATCGTGTACAGTATCCACTCAATTTAACGGCCTCTTTATATACCGATCTGCCGGTAGTAACGACCGGTTTGAGAGGCCAGTATATGGACCCTCATATACCGGGCTGGCGGTCGATATTACCGAAGGTCGGTATTGAGTTTGTTTGGCATCTGCGGCCCTTACATGGTAGCAGGCCACTGACCTCCAAGGCATTGAGGAGGGATGGGAGGCAGTGATTGATGGAGGGAAGCATTGAGGAGGAGAGGCAGGGAGAGGGGTGGTGATGAGGGATGTAGCAAGAGGGGGGTGGTGTTGAGGGAGGCAGGGAGAGTGGTGGTGTTGAAGGAGGCAGGGAGAGGGGTGGTGTTGAGGTAGGGAGAGGGGTGGTGTTGAGGGAGGTAGGGAGAGTGGTGGTGTTGAGGGAGGCAGGGAGAGTGGTGGTGGTGTTGAGGGAGGTAGGAAGAGGGGTGATGTTGAGGGAGGTAGGAAGAGGGGTGATGTTGAGGGAGGTATGGAGAGTGGTGTTGAGGGAGGCAGGGAGAGTGATGGTGTTGAGGGAGGCAGGGAGAGTGGTGGTGTTGAGGGAGGCAGGGAGAGGGGTGGTCTTGAGGGAGGTAGGGAGAGGGTGGTGTTGAGGGAGGCAGGGAGTGTGATGGTGTTGAGGGAGGCAGGGAGAGGGGGGTGGTCTTGAGGGAGGTAGGGAGAGGGGTGGTGTTGAGGGAGGCAGGGAGTGTGATGGTGTTGAGGGAGGCAGGGAGAGGGGTGGTGTTGAGGGAGGCAGGGAGAGGGATTGTGTTGAGGGAGGCAGAGAGAGAGAGGGGTGGTGTTGAGGGAGGCAGAGAGAGGGGTGGTGTTGAGGGAGGCAGGGAGAGGGGTGGTGTTGAGGGAGGCAGGGAGAGGGATTGTGTTGAGGGAGGTAGGGAGAGAGGGGTGGTGTTGAGGAGGCAGAGAGAGGGGTGGTGTTGAGGGAGGCAGGGAGAGGGGTGGTGTTGAGGGAGGCAGGGAGAGGGATTGTGTTGAGGGAGGCAGGGAGAGGGATTGTGTTGAGGGAGGATGAGAGAGGGGTGGTGTTGAAGGAGGCAGGGAGAGGGGTGGTGTTGAAGGAGGCAGGGAGAGTGGTGATGGTGAGGGAGATAGGGAGAGTGGTGGTGGTAAGGAAGGCAGAGGGCAGAATTGCTAACCAGGCGATGGTGCCAAACTTCTCACCCATACTGTATTAAAATTTTTAATCTTAGTTGTAAAATATTTATGCCAAAATGTTAATTTTCGTATACAGTATTACTATACAGTGGTACCTCGGAATGCGAGTGTCCCTGTATGCGAGTTTTTCGGAAGACGAGCAGGATTTCCTCGAAAATTATGTCTCGGAACGCGAGGGTTACCTCGGGACGCGAGTTTGTTGATACGCGTACAGGCCGACCTAGCGCGTGGTCGATCGGCGATCGTCGCCCCTCCGCCCCTCAGTTTACCATTGTCTCGTGCCCAGTGACTATCCCACATCAATTCTTCACCTGGATTTTCAGTGTTTTGTTGGATTTTGGTCATTTGGTTATACAGTTTGTTATTATATATCTCACCATGGGTCTCAAGAAAGCCATTGAAAAGGTTCAACCTAAGAAAATAGCTGTGAGTAGAGGCAGTAGAGGATGTCCCTCCTTGATTAAGAAAATGTGTGAAGTATGGGAAGAACTGCAAAGTTTTGTTGAAAAAACTCACCCAGATAAAGCTGTAGCAGGCCGTTGCATTGACCTTTTAAATGATAATGTGATGTCTTACTACAGACAAGTGTTAAAATGTAGGGAAAAACAAGTGTCTTTAGAGAAATTCTTAGTAAGACAAGCAAGTCCTAGTGGTATGCAGGCAAAATGTGCCAGTGTGTGCATACCAGTGAAGTCCTCACTGCCTGATGTGATAATGGAAAGGGACTCCCCTTCCAAACAGTAACTCCTCTCCTCCTCCCCCCTCCTCACCATCTTCCATACGCCTACAGCATTCAAGAGCAAGGTAAGTAATAACTTGAACATAATTTTGTAGGTTTATTTAGATGAATTAGGTACAAAAATTTAGTTTAATATGGGGTTTTTGGGGTAGTCAGGAACGGATTAATTCATTTCCCATTATTTCTTATGGGGAAATTAGCTTCAGAATACGAGTTTTTCGGAATAAGAGCTGTCTCCAGGAACGAATTAAACTCTTAAACTGAGGTACCACTGTACATTATTAATCATTAACATGTTTTATAGTTTCCTATTTATTAAACAAATATAGTTTTATTTATGAATTATGCACAGTTGGCATCTGCGACCAGGCGCTGACAGATGTCCGGGTAGCCTAGCCTCAACCCCGTTATAGTAGCTCCCTCGACCCCATTAGTAGCTCCTTCCTCCATAGCCTGCTGTTCTCATGTTATGAGGAAGGCAGTGAGGAAGGGATGGAAGACATTGAGGAAGGGATGGAAGACATTGAGGGAGGGGATGGAAGACATTGAGGAAGGGGATGGGAGACATTGAGGAAGGGGATGGAAGACATTGAGGAAGGATATGGAAGACATTGAGGGAGGGGATGGAAGACATTGAGGAAGGGATGGAAGACATTGAGGAAGAGATGGAAGACATTGAGGAAGGGATGGAAGACATTGAGGGAGGGAATAGAAGACATTGAGGGAGGGGATGGAAGACAATTGGAGGGAGGGAGGTGTTTGGTTAATATGGTTCACTTGTTGTGTGGTACACTTGTTCACTTGTGTGATCCAACTTGGCATATGAAGGAATTATTAACCCTTAAACTGCACATATCATATATAAATGATATCAGTGACAAAACCGAAACCAAAACCGTGCACATCATTTATATATGATTTCGTGTCTAGCGCTATAATTTAAATGCCCTGCGTGGGATAGGGGTAGTCATCGGCGAGCCTCGACCTACTATAAACAAACCACGCCTGGTAAAAAATCCAGCGTGGGTCCCCTTTATGTACAGAGCTCAGTTACCCGGCGGACACCATGGTGAGTGCATCAAGTTCCGACGACCGACCCCGCTCAGCGAGACGTTCCTTGCGACCTCTGACCGAGGAGGAAATTACTTGTAATTTTTCCCGGATGGTGATGAGTCTGATATAGACGACTCAGACTTTGACCATGACTACACACAGCCCTCAGAGGTGGATACGACCGATGACGAGTGTGAACATGCTGGCTCCACCAGGGCTAGGCCTAGCATCTCGCCCATGCCTCCTTGCCCTCACTCGACCCCAATTTGTGCAAGACCACACAGTTCATGTGCTCCCTTGCAAGATATTGATGTTTTGCTCAACGATTCTGAAGAAGGTGAATTATTTTCCGGTTTTAGTGACTTAGAATCGGAAAATAGTTTCGCTAGTGTCAGTGGAGGAGTGTGTGGTGTTGCCCAAGCGACAATTTGTCGCGTTAGCAACATCTGGCCAAGCCATGCGGCACCGCATGGCACCACATGAACAAAGACCCTCAACATCGAGTAATTTTCCATCACCGTCCCTGCCTGCCCCTACTGTTCCAAGACCTGCTTCAGCTCCTGGTCCACAGTTTCCTCACCGTGGTGCCACTATTGGCTCTAGAAAGACACCAGGTGTTTTTGTGTGGAGTGATGGGACAGATTTTGTTCCACAAATTCCTGTTTTTGATAATTCGGATGTTGGAATTACAGATATTTTCCCTGATAAAGGTGCAGATGTGTGTGAAATGGACTATTTTACTGCATATTTTGATGAGCCACTAATGGAACATCTTGTTCATGAGACGAACAAATATGCGAGTGATCTCATTGATGAGGAGGAGTTATCCGATTTTTCACATTTTGCAGCGATGGAAAGATACGACTGTAGGTGAAATGTATGTGTTTTTGGCACAGTGTATGTTGATGAAACATTGTGTCAAACACGTAATCGACCATTATTGGAGCAAAGACCATGCTGTTCCAACACCAATGTTCGGCAAATATATGTCTCGAGACCGATTTGCGATAATCCTCAGGTGTCTTCACTTTGCAAATGATGAAGACAGGAATGATGATGATAGGCTTTGGAAGGTAAGGCACGTCCTGAATGAACTTATCGGAAAGTACAGGGATTTCTATGTACCAACTGGTTGATACCTGGTTGATGGGGTTCTGGGAGTTCTTCTACTCCCCAAGCCCGGCCCGAGGCCAGGCTCGAATTTTGAGAGCTTGGTCCACCAGGCTGTTGCTTGGAGTGGCCCGCAGGCCCACATACCCACCAAAGCCTGGCTGGTCCGGAACTTCTCTTAGAAAACAGTCCAGTTTTCTCCTGAAGATGTCCACGGTTGTTCCGGCAATATTTCTTATAGTCGCTGGGAGGACGTTGAACAACCGCGGACCTCTGATGTTTATACAGTGCTCTCTGATTGTGCCTATGGCACCTCTGCCCTTCACTGGATCAATCTTGCATTTTCTTCCATATCGTTCACTCCAGTACGTTGTTATTTTACTGTGCAGATTTGGGACCTGGCCCTCCAGTATTTTCCATGTGTATATTATTTCGTATCTCTCTCGTCTCCTTTCTAGAGAGTACATTTGGAGAGCTTTGAGACGATCCCAATAATTTAGGTGCTTTATCTCGTCTATGCGTGCCGTATATGTTCTCTGTATTCCCTCTATTTCAGCAATCTCTCCTGCTCTGAAGGGGGAAGTGAGTACTGAGCAGTACTCGAGACGGGACAACACAAGTGACTAGAAGAGTACAACCATTGTGATGGGATCCCTGGATTTGAAAGTTCTCGTAATCCATCCGATCATTTTTCTGGCTGACGCAATATTTGCTTGGTTATGCTCCCTAAACGTTAGATCGTCTGACATCATTATTCCCAAATCCTTGACATGCTGTGTTTCTACTATGGGAAGATTCGATTGTGTTTTGTACCCTGTATTATGTTTCAGATCCTCATTTTTGCCGTACCTGAGTACCTGAAATTTATCACTGTCAAACATCATGTTATTTTCTGCTGCCCAATTGAAAACTTTGTTGACATCTGTTTGTAATTTTTCAATGTCTTCAGCAGAGGTAATTTTCAAGCTGATTTTTGTGTCATCTGCAAAGGACGACACGAAGCTGTGACGTATATTTTTGTCTATATCAGATATGAGAATAAGGAACAGTAGCAGTGCAAGGACTGTATCTTGAGGTACAGAGCTTTTAACATCGCTTGGACTCAATTTTATCTGATTGACTGTTACTCTTTGTGTTCTGTTCGACACGAAATTGAGTATCCAGCGTCCTACTTTTCCAGTTATTCCCACTGACCTCATTTTGTGAGCTATCACCCCATGGTCACATTTGTCGAACGCCTTTGCAAAGTCTGTGTATACAACATCTGCATTTTGCTTTTCTTCTAGGGCTTCTGTGATTTTGTCATAGAATCTTAGATTTTGACAGGGTCTTCCCGCTCTAAATCCATGTTGTCCTGGGTTGTGCAATTCATTGTTTTCCATAAAACTAGAAATTTGATTCCTAATCACTCTTTCAAACACTTTTATTATGTGTGATGTATAACTGTGTATAACTGGCCTATAATTTTTTGCCAAGGCTTTACTCCCCCCTTGTGCAACGGAGCTATATCTGCAGATTTAAGTGCTGCTGGTATCTCCCCTGTATCCAGGCTCTTTCTCCATATTACGCTGAGTGCTCTTGCTACTGGTACTTTACATTTCTTTATGAATATTGAATTCCATGAGTCAGGCCCAGGAGCTGAGTGCATAGGCATATTGTCAATTTCTCTTTCAAAGTCTTCCGAGTTTGTGGTAATATCCGTTATATTATCTGCAGCTTGAATGTCATTCATAAAGAAGCTGTCTGGGTCATCAACTTTCATGTTGTTTATTGGTGTGCTAAACATAGCCTCATACTGGCTTCTTAGAATTTCACTAATCTCTTTGTCGTCCTCTGTGTACGTACCTTCATTTGTAATTAACGGTCCAATACTGGTCGAGGTTTTGGATTTTGATTTTGCGTATGTGAAAAAATATTTAGGATTTTTTCTTATCTCTTGTATAGCTTTCTGTTCCAATTCCATTTCCTCAGACTCATATGATCGCTTCAACGTTTGTTCTATTTCTTCGATCTCCCTGCTTAGGCTTATTTTCCTTGCTTGTGATAGTTGTGTCTGCCGAAGCATTTCCGTTATTTTTTTCCTTCTCCTGTACAGTCGTCTGCGTTCTCTTTCTAGAGTGGTCCTCTTTCTGCCCCTCCTCATAGGCACGTGCTTCAAGCAGACCTTGTAAGCTTCAGCTGTCAGTTGAGCTATTCCCTGTGTGGGAGTTTTGTCGCTTAAGACCGTCTCCCATTGAATGGTTGCAAGGTCTACATTTATTTTTTCCCAGTCGATCCTCTTATTGTTGAAATTGAATTGATTGAATATTCCTTCTCGCTTGTTGGGTCTCTTAGACCTAGTACCGTTATTTATGCTAGTTCGCACTTCAATGAGCTTATGGTCTGAGTATGAAGTATCTGAGATTGTGATGTCTCTGATTAGTTCATCATTGTTTGTGAATAAGTCTAGTGTGTTTTCGTTCCTAGTTGGTTCTGTAATCTGTTGATTGAGTGAGAATTTGTCACAGAATCTCAAAAGTTCTCTGACCTGTGGTTGGTTATTTCCCGGGTCATTCCCTGCTATGATATTTGTGTTTGCCATTCTCCATCTTAGACTCGGTAAATTGAAATCTCCAAGGAAGATAATATCTGGAGTTGGGTTTGCTAGGTTATCAAGTATGTTCTCTATTTTGTGCATCTGCTCTGTGAATTCCTCAACCGATGTATCTGGCGGCTTATATATTAGAATAATAATTAGGTTTAGTTTCTCTATCTTAATTCCAAGTACCTCTACCACCTCATTAGTTGAGTTTAGTAGTTCTGTGCATACCAGGTCCTTTTAATATACAGACCTACTCCTCCATTTGACCTAGTTTTTCTATCACATCTATATAAATTATAATTTGGAATACAGATTTCACCATCCATGTAATCTTTTATACAAGTTTCCGTGAATGCCCCAAATATTGAGTTTGACTCTAATAGGAGGCCATTTATGAACTTTATTTCTTGACTTTGGCTTTAAACCTTGAATGTTTGCAAATATGAATGATTGTCCATATTGTGTCACTTCTGGAAGGTTTTGGTAGTTCTCCCTCCTCTCTACCCTGACCCAGGGTGTGTTGTTGTGGCAATGGTTTGTCCAGTTTTGGAAGTGATACTGGGGAGTGTGGTAGTCCCAGTAGTCGTGTAGTTGGGGGGGTAGTATGTGTGGGCTTGATGACGAACCGGAGTCCAGTCTTGGGTATTCCCCCCTCTTCATCCGTATTCCTGCAACGTTTCTGCCTGTCTGTTTCTGCCTGTCTCTAAAAAATTTTCAGGGCTATTATATTGGACTTCCTCTCTTATATAGCGCTGTGTACCTCTGACGTGGAGATCAGGGCAATGAAGATCATAGCATTTCCTCTCATTAACTGAGAGTTTGCATAGTTTAGGGTGAAAATATCTACATTCTGTATCAAAACGACATCTGCCTTTCCCTAACCAGTTTCGACATTTCCGTGGGTGCATGAATGAGCATTCCGTGCCT
Organism: Procambarus virginalis; assembly: GCA_020271785.1. NCBI lineage: Eukaryota > Metazoa > Arthropoda > Malacostraca > Decapoda > Cambaridae > Procambarus > Procambarus virginalis. The sequence goes on from WNGS01009202.1 coordinate 3,063,672, forward strand.
CTGGGCCCATATATGCACTGTCCTTTTGCATAATGCCTGCAAATATTTTCAACTGTGATTGTATTATTCTTGTTTGTACCCGTGCACGACTTGGTTACCTCTGCGTTTTTTGTTCCAACTTTCTCATTTCTGCATTCTTTCTCGGTATTGCCCTTATCTTTCTCCTTGTTGCTTTCGTCTTTCTCATTTGTGTTCTCATTCGTCTCATTTTTTCCCTCCTTATTCATATCACCAGTTTGCTCTACAATTCTGCCTTCATTTTTGTGTACCTCGACACTATGTCCTTCTACATTGCCACTTTGGCTCTCTAAATTCTCAGTAACTGGGTTGTGCTCAGAGTTCGTTGCTGTCTTTATATACTCTGCATATATTTCTGGTAGTTTTTGTGTGAATTGTAGCCTGTGTACTTCAAGAATGTTATTCATTAGTTTGGTGATGTTTTCCCACATCAGTCTATCATTGTGACAGATCCAGTAGGTACCTTGTCTGTTTGCATATTGTGTAGGTAATCCTGTACAACTCAGGTGAAATCTTACGTTACAAATGTTACATACAATGCCTACAACTCAGAAGCTTGTGATTGACGAATCCCTTGTGCTTTTCAAAGGACGTCTTGCCTTAAAGCAGTATATTCCCGCCAAACACCACCGATTTGGATTGAAATTCTTTGTACTCTGTGACTGTGATACAGGAATTGTGTTACATATGATAATGTATACGGGTACAAATGTAGACATTCCTGCTAATGACCAACATAGCTTCTCAGGAAGTGTTGTGAAGTCACTGCTTGCACCATAACTGAACAAGGGCCACATATTGTACACAGATAACTATTATACCAGTCCCTTGCTAACTAGGTTCTTGCCTGATAATAGAACTGGAGTGTGTGGCACAGTGAAGGCAAAACAAAGGGAAATCCCAGTGTTTCACACTGCTATGCAGGTTGGTGATTGCAGGCTCAGAAAAACAGGTGGAATACTTTCAGTGCGGTGGAAAGACAAGCGTGAAGTGAACATGTTGACCACCATTCATGCTGGAACAATGCTGGACAGTGGCAAGGTGAACAGAACCACCAGAGAAACAATCTATAAGCCAGATTGTGTCTTGGACTATAACATCAACATGCGTTTGGTGGATAAATGTGATATGATGGTGGGAGCAGTGGAGTGTGTACGGAAAACAGTGAAGTGGACCAAGAAAATGTTTTTCCACCTTGTTGACATAACAATGCTGAACAGTTACAATATGTATCTTGTCAAAACAGGTGGTAAACATAATTTCCGTGCATTCAATTTTACTGTAGTAACACAATTACTACAGAAGTTTGGCAAAGTAATTCCTGGTGTACAGAGGCCCATTCTGAACCCGGTATTGCACCATGCTCCAAAACCCAGGCTCGCTTACAGGGATGCCTTTTTGACACACAATCTCAGGTTTTTACCACCAACTGGAAAGCGTGCAGTAGGCCAGCGTGCGTGTGTGGTATGCTGGTCAACAACCAAGAGGGAACAGAAAAGAAAAATGGTGATGACTTGGTGCACAGTGTGTCAGGTCCCTCTGTGCCATGTCCAATGTTTCAACGAGTATCACAGTCTTGATGACTTCTAAATGTCCAAGACTGGTGCAAAAACATTTAAATACAGAATAAGTGAGTGTATATAGTAGAAATAAATCATAAGAAATTGTATATTTTATTGTGAAATAAGACATTTTTGTGCAAATACTTGTGACACTAATATGTGGATACAATATACATTGACAACAGTTTTATGTTTATAAATCATCTTGTGAGAACATATTGAACCACACCAGTGAAAAAAATGGGTGTAAAATACGCCATAGATACTGTAAATAATAACGCGAAAATAAATTCGCGACAACTCGCGCTCCTCCTCCGTCGCGCCTGACTCACCCCGGGCGCACAGGGGTCCAGCGATGATCATGCGTGACGTCATCGACGATCTTCTCGGCTCATTTACGTCCACGGTAAGTGTAATTAAATTTTTTTATTATTTTTTCCCGTGCTCAGGGAACACAAATAAAGAGATTAAAAAGAAAACAAAAATTTTGAATTATTTTTTTTGTTGCGCCTGTGGGTGTTAATTCCATTTGGACCCCTAGCGGTTTGAGGGTTAATTGTAACCTGTGATAGAATGGGCACTAACACAGGAACTAACTTGGAATGCAATTACACAATGAACTTTATTTAATTTTAGTTAAACAGTATAAAGTATATCCTACCTGAATGTTACTTGAAAAATTACCGACATCTTAACTTCGGAAATACCGGAGCTCCGGAAAAAACGACCAGGGTACAGCCCCATATGGGCCGTTAAATTGAGTGGATACTGTTACAGATCTATATATCACGTAAGCTGTAAATATCAACGTACAACAGAGTTATTACAACACTTAAAATTTACAAACTGACTGACCTCACTGTTGCCTTTCCAAACATAAACTGGAAGGCTTCCCTAACTGCACCAACTTTGATCTCCTTGTCTGAAGCAACAATAATATCCATATCTCCTCCAGAATCTGAAAATTAAACTTTCATTTACTTTCTTATTTATGTTGTCCTTTTCAGTTAAATTAGCTTCCTTGAAAAAAATCTTGGGATAACAACATAAAAGCATTTAGATACTTATAATAATGAACTACATGCAAAACCGTTCTACAGTTTTGACTACTAAACATCTTTACGAAGGCAACACATCCAATAGCCACATTAACCCTTAAACTGCACAATACCTCATATAATGTGTGACATTGAACTAAGTTTTTTAAATTTTCTGAAACACTTTCAAATGTTTTCTGAATAATCTACTAAGCAAATGCTCCAACTTTGTCTAAATAATACCAGTGTAACTTGAAAAACAAGAAAATAAAAAATAATAAAAAAATTGAATATTGAAAACTTCAGATTTTGAAGTCAGCAGCAAAAATATAAAAATATGTGGACTAAACTACACACTAGAAAGTGAAGGGACGACGACGTTTCGGTCCGTCCTGGACCGATTCTCAAGTAGATTTGGTAAAAATATCACCAACAGTTCATTTGGTGTTATTATGCTCTCAGAATAGTACGTGTTCTTCATTTTCATATATTTAGAATATAGGGTTTCAGTATAGTTTACTGTAAAAAAAAAAATTGTCAATATGGCATTTGAAATAGCGCAAATTTAAACAAAAATTTATAACTCCTAACGTTTAGTTTGTGAAAAATCAATTCTATAGGGATTGTAGAACAGACAGCTGTGCACACTGTGCACACTTTTTGGGAATAAAGTATGCAATGTGTTATAATCTGGAAGAAAATATGACGGTCGATGCAATTGAAAAACCTGACTTTAGGAGAGGACATTATGGCAACCTTAGAAAATTTTTTAGTGAGTATAATTGGACAGACTTGTTGCTAGGCAAGGAAGTGAATGAGATGTATGTCAAGTTTTGTGAAATATATGATAAAGGCATAAAAAATTATACCAAAACAGAGAAGCAGAACTAGGAAACAGGATTGGTTCAATAGAAATTGCGAGAGGGCCAGAGACCAAAAGACACAAAAATGGAATCAATACAGGAAGAGGCCAAACCCCCAAACATACCAGCGATACAAAGATGCTAGAAACAACTACACGGCAGTGAGGAGAGAGGCAGAAAGAAATTTTGAAAAAGGGATTGCAGACAAATGTAAAACAGAACCAGGTCTATTCTATAAATTCATAAACAACAAATTGCAGGTAAAGGATAATATTCAGAGGTTGAAAATGGGAAATAGATTCACGGAAAATGAAAAGGAAATGTGTGAAACATTAAAAGAAAAGTTCCAAAGTGTGTTTGTACAAAATGAAATCTTCAGGGAACCAGATACAATAAGAATTCCAGAGAACAACATAGAGCACATAGAGGTGTCTAGAGACGAAGTGGAAAAAATGCTCAAGGAGCTAAATAAGAACAAAGCAGTTGTCCAGTCCAGATGGAATTTCACCATGGGTTCTGAGAGAATGTGCACCTGAGCTCAGCATTCCTCTTCAACTGATTTTTCAGGCATCCCTGTTTACAGGAGTTGTAGCTGATGTGTGGAAAAAGGCTAACATAGTTCCAATTTACAAAAGTGAAAGCAGGGAAGACCCTCTTAATTATAGACCGGTATCATTGACAAGTGTAATAGTCAAAATATTGGAAAAAATAATTAAAACTAAATGGGTAGAACACCTGGAGAGAAATGATATAATATCAGACAGACAGTATGGTTTTCGATCTGGAAGATCCTGTGTATAGAATTTATTCAGTTTCTATGATTGAGCAACAGAGATATTACAGGAAAGAGATGGTTGGGTTGACTGCATCTATCTGGACCTAAAAAAGGCTTTCGACAGAGTCCCACATAAGAGGTTGTTCTGGAAACTGGAAAATATTGGAGGGGTGACAGGTAAGCTTCTAACATGGATGAAAAATTTTCTGACTGATAGAAAAATGAGGGCAGTGATCAGAGGCAATGTATCGGACTGGAGAAATGTCACAAGTGGAGTACCACAGGGTTCAGTTCTTGCACCAGTGATGTTTATTGTCTACATAAATGATCTACCAGTTGGTATACAGAATTATATGAACATGTTTGCTGATGATGCTAAGATAATAGGAAGGATAAGAAACTTAGATGATTGTCATGCCCTTCAAGAAGACCTGGACAAAATAAGTACAAGGAGCGCCACTTGGCAAATGGAATTTAATGTTAATAAATGCCATGTTATGGAATGTGGAATAGGAGAACATAGACCCCACACAACCTATATATTATGTGAGAAATCTTTAAAGAATTCTGATAAAGAGATCTAGGGGTGGTTCTAGATAGAAAACTGTCACCTGAGGACCACATAAAGAATATTGTGCGAGGAGCCTATGCCACGCTTTCTAACTTCAGAATTGCTTTTAAATACATGGATGGCGATATACTAAAGAAATTGTTCACGACTTTTGTTAGGACAAAGCTAGAATATGCAGCGGTTGTGTGGTGCCCATATTTTAAGAAGCACATCAACAAACTGGAAAAGGTGCAAAGACATGCTACTAAGTGCTCCCAGAACTGAAGGGCAAGAGTTATGAGGAGAGGTTAGAGGCATTAAATATGCCAAAACTAGAAGACAGAAGAAAAAGAGGTGATATGATCACTACATACAAAATAGTAACAGGAATTGATAAAATTGATAAGGAAGATTTCCTGAGACCTGGAACTTTAAGAACAAGAGGTCATAGATATAAACTAGCTAAACACAGATGCCGAAGAAATATAAGAAAATTCACTTTCGCAAACAGAGTGGTAGACGGTTGGAACAAGTTAGGGGGAGAAGGTGGTGGAGACCAAGACCGTCAGTAGTTTCACAGCATTATATGACAAAGAGTGCTGGGAAGACGGGACACCACGAGCGTAGCTCTCATCCTGTAACTACACTTAGGTAATTACTATATGTAAAAATGGTGAGAATCGGTCAGAAACTAGAACTTTGGATACTGATATAAGTTGAAATTCTAGTTATCTATATAATTGAAGTTGAAGTTATCGACAATGAATAAGGCAGTTCTAATTCAAGAATTTACTTGTATGTTGTAATAAACATTGTTTGGCATTCGTACACAAGTATGTGAAAGTTGTTGGTCAATGTGTGTAGAAATGAAGTCAAGATAAAATAACCCCCCCAAAAAAACAAAATACAGTGGCACCTCGACATCCGATTGCCCCTACTTACGATAAATTCGAGTTACGATATAAATTTCATAAAAAAATACGACTCGACATCCGATGGTGTCATCGACATCCGATATTTGTTGGTACATGTTCGGGTCGGCCGAGCGTGTGGTTCCCGGTCATGCGGTCCGACCTGCCTCAGTTTACTACCGCTACCTGCTTAGTGACGATCGCGCCTATAAAAAATTCCGCTTTTGTGGTGATTTTTTGCATTTTGAACATTAAAGTAATTATTATATAATACGCCATGAGTCCCAGGAAAGTCAGTGGTAAGGCTCAACATATGAGATCCCATGTAAGAATGACCATAGAGCAGAAACAAGAGATCATTCGTAAATATGAAGACAGTGTGCGGGTAGGTGAACAAATGTCTCTTGACAAATTTGTAGTGAGACAAACAAGCACTGAACCACAACCAGGTCCTAGTGGTATTCAGGCGAAACGTAGGAGAGAGAGTACCCCAGAGAAAACATCACTGCCTGATGTGATAATGGAAGGGGACGCCCCTTCCAAACAGTAACAACTCTCCTCCTCCCCCATCACCATCTTCCATACGCCATCAAGAGCCCTCCATAAAGGTAAGAGTAACTTTGGTACTGTATTGTAGTTAGAAAAAAATATTGTATTCAGTATAAAATGTATTTTTATGTTAATATTTTGGAGGGTGGGGAACGGATTAATTCAAATCCCTTTATTTCTTATGGGAAAATTCGCTTCGACTTCCGATATTTCGACTTCCGATCCGTCTCTGGGAACGGATTAGCATCCGAAGTCGAGGCCCCATTGTATAGGGATAATTACAATAATTATAATGATTTAGGGAATATATTTAGGGTATACTTTATATATGTAAAAAAAGCCCTAATCTGGTCCCTAATCATAAAAACAACCTAAAAAATCAAGGAAAATAGAGTTTGAAATCTGTGAAAATATCAGCCAAAAAAATTCAGTCCCAAGTTCTGAGAGTTGTAACTGATTTATTTGTTCACCAATTTAATTCTGGCTTCACATAGTTAGGGACGAGTATGCATTCTCCAGGGTGTAAAGGTTAAACCAAATTCAAATAATAAACAAAGGAGGAAAAAAACAAATATCTAAAAAAAAAAATTCCCCCCCAAAAAATATTTTTTGGACATTGTTGAAAGTAACTGATAATAACACTGGGCAATGTATTTATATGATATATAGCAAAATAGAGCATAACAACATAATTACTCATTATTATTTGTGTTATTATGAATTACTCACCAATGTTATAAGGCACCAGCTGCATATTGTCCACTTTATGGACACTTCTTACTACTATTCTTCTTTATGCACTGGACAGGTGCTTGCATCTCTCTATTATTGCACTATCCATCACTTCCAGTCGTCTAAAATCAATTTTGAACGTATGTTGATGAAAGTTTCACAAAGCTGAAGCCAATAAGTTGGAGATTTGTTTAACATTTTTAAGTACTTTTTACATAATCCAAATATTTTTTTAATTATACCCCTTTCAATGTCACACATCATATGACGTTTTGGGGTTAACCCAGTCACTACCTTGATGATAGTGAAGCATAGTAAACTACACTGTTGTCTTTTAAATAAAGCTACTGAATTTAAATATATGTATAGCACTGAAAAATAATTGCAAAACACTTATCTAACTTATCTAATTGTGTAGACCATTATACAATAAAAATTTAGCTTGAATTAATTCCATATAAGGACAAACAGATTTTTATTACATTATTCTTCATATTTAATGTTAACTACTATTTATTAATAATAGTTAACTGTTATTTATCTATGATATAATCCTTTAAATAAATCCTGAAAAACTGTTCAAACATTTTTAAATAAGCAATGCTTACGTATAAATTCCTTCATTTGGGGATCCAGTGTGGTAATCATAGTATCCATCGAGGTCTTTGCTTTTTCTGCCACGCGGTGACCCACACTCGATACAGTGCCACGAATCCAGCCAAACCAACCCTTTCCTTCTGGTTTTTCCAATGATCCACCTACCCCAGGTGAGCCAAGGTCAATAGAAGCAGAAGCATCTACACTACCTTCACTGTATGGGGAATAACCATAACTGTAGCCAACACTGTTACCTATAATATTTACATGGGCACCATCACTAGCATAAGGTTCTCCAGAGTGCCAACTTGATTCTATAGGCGATTCATCTTCTAGGTAAGTGCATAGGTGATTATGAGATTTACTAAGAGAGGTATAAGGTGCTTGCTCTTGATGTACAGTTAAGTATGGTGGTGTTGGAAGAGAGGGTGGATTATGCAGTGGATTACCAGGAACATAAAGTGGGTAGCTGTGGTGACGAGAGTGTCCTTTTGGAATCACTGGCATCAAGCTCTGCTGCTTCCAGTGCATCTGACTTTCACTAAATATTTGAGAAACAGTAATAATAGTTAATGTAAAATATTCAAAATTATTTAAACTATTCATACTTAAATATTACCCCTTACTCTGCAGCTACTTATCTATTTTTTTTTTAAGATGTGACACAGTAGTTACATCATTGCACCGATAAATGCAAAGAATGGGAAATTAATGATGAGTCCCCAGTAGCTTCCCTAGATTGTACACTAGGTAACCAATCCCTAAATCCCAACACTAGGATCTAAGGTTCAGCCCTTGAAATGCATGACTGGTAGGAGGTAATGGTATCCAGCCTAAGATGATGTACCTCAAACAATCATGACAAACATGACATGGCTGGAACAGACACAGACAAGGTCTGATAAAATCCTAGAACCTAGGAAAAAGCACCAGGCCTCTTCATACTGACACTAAGGATGCCTAGAGATGGAAAATAAGCCTCTGATACTCACCACCCATACAGATGATGGTAAGACCTTAACAATATTATCAGTGAAGATTGGTAGAGAAATGTAAACCATTCTTGAACATGCTACCACTAAGTGACAGGAAAGGCATGCCCTTGGGCACATCTGAAGGATACAATAGAGTAAAGGAGCTGCTGCTTTTATCAAATGCCCTGTGTGGGCAGCCACATCCTAACAGACCACCATCCGAGAATGAAGTTTGGTCAAAACAGAAGTCCAGTGCAAACAAATGGCACAGACATAAGGGTGGAAGGAGTCCTATATTTGACAGGCTGAATGACAATGAGTATTGGTGGCTGGGCTTCCGATACTGGGCCACACCAAAGCTGGGACAGCCACCAAGGAACCAGAAGGATCACCCTCCCTAAGTATGACTCCAAACTGGAACAACACCCGGAGCAACAATTGAAAGGGAGAAAACATGTAAATGAGCCCAAACCTCGCCCAGTCCAATTGAAAGGCATCCACAGTGAGAGTCTCGTGATTGTGGAAATGGAGTCATGTAGGAAGGAGGGTGCTGGTTCCCCCCAAAAATAAAATAATAATAAAACAATAAATGGAGTGGCATCCACATAAATTATGAAGAGCTCATCATGGAACTTTTTAGTAAATATTTGATTACAGTATTTTTTACAAACACAATATGGCCAAAGCTAGAATATGCAGCGGTTGTGTGGTGCCCATATCTTAAGAAGCATATCAGCAAACTGGAAAAGGTGCAAAGACATACTACTAAGTGGCTCCCAGTACTGAAGGACAAGAGCTACGACGAGAGGTTAGGGGCATTAAATATGCAAAAACTAGAAGACAGAAGAAAAAGAGGTGATATGATCACTACATACAAAATAGTAACAGGAATTGATAAAATCGATAGGGAAGATTTCCTGAGACCTGGAACTTTAAGAACAAGAGGTCATAGATTTAAACTAACTAAACACAGATGCCGAAGAAATATAAGAAAATTCACTTTCGCAAACAGAGTGGTAGACGGTTGGAACAAGTTAGGGGAGAAGGTGGTGGAGGCCAAGACCGCCAGTAGTTTCAAAGCATTATATGACAAAGAGTGCTGGGAAGACGGGACACCACGAGCGTAGCTCTCATCCTATAACTACACTTAGGTAATTGCACACACACACACACACACACACACACACACACACACACACACACAGTATGGGGGGCCAGGTAGCCTGGTGGATAGCGCGCAGGATTCGTAATTCTATGGCGCGGGTTCGATTCCCGCACCCGGCAGAAACAAATGGGCAAAGTTTCTTTCACCCTGAATGCCCCTGTTACCTAGCAGTAAATAGGTACCTGGGAGTTAGTCAGCTGTCACGGGCTGCTTCCTGGGGTGTGTGTGTGTGTGGTATTAAAAAAAAAAAAAAAAAAAAAAAAAAAAAAAAAAAAAAAAAAAAAGTAGTTAGTGTAGTTAGTAAACAGTTGATTGACAGTTGAGAGGCGGGCCGAAAGAGCAAAGCTCAACCCCCGTAAAATACAACTAAGTGAATACAGTACAGTACTGTAAAAAAACAGAATTGAAATTGCAATAATGAATACATGAGAATCTGGCACATACACAAACTTCATGCAAAGGGGGCATACCAAGATTATTAAGTTCACCAATTAATATCAAATAACTCACCTAACTGGAGGCGGAGTGTGACTTGTCAATGAATGTGTTGAATTTCTTGATGGAAGAGATGTTTGTGCAGCACCAGAACCAACAGGGGTTTGATCCACTTGATGACTCTGTGATGGTACAACAGAGGAAAGAGTTGCAGATGGTGGTGGCGGAGAAGACTGACCACCTGGAGAAAGTGAGTGGGGGGAAGTGCGAGGGAAGTCCTGGTGATGGGACAGGAGCACCAATGGAGGGTCCACTACCTGGTGTACCTGCAAGACTGAACAGGCACTGGCCCTGGGTGATGTGAAACTGGGACCTGATGGGGGTGTTGGAGCCATCATATGTGGAGGGGGTGGGGCTCTATTGATGGATACGGCGATGCTATAAACGACGGAAGAGCAGATGGAGGTGCAACACTTTCAGAACAGCAGAACTGCTGCTTGAAGAAGTATTCTGAAAAATTTAATAATAAATATGACAATTATCTGAATGTGAAACTTTGTTTAAACAAGACTAACACATTAAATATCCTCCATCTGAATACCTGCCATCTCAACGCCCTGGGAAATACAACATTCACGCTTCCAAGGCATACAATAACAAGTAATAATACAAAAAATATTAAATATAAACTTCATTAGATCCTAGATAATAGAGGAAACGCAAAATACATTACCCGAGATGCTGCAACTTGCCTTGTTAGATATAAGAATTTTATTACCAAAGAACACAAAGCAATTTAAATAACATTTCATCAGAACCTATTACAATAGGATGACCAACTACACATTTCGGAAAATGTATGATAATGACAATGTTTCGGTCCATCCTGGACCACTATTAACCCTAATACATGCTCGGTCTGGTCGAATATCCTACCATCTGCACAGGCCATGTCATTTTGAAAAAAACCAGCGGTTTGAATGTGTAATTGAAACGCATTTTCTGGGGGGTATGAGTCCCGGGGAGGCTCCCCGGAAGCTATCCCACAGGCCGATATGCTAATGTCAGACTTTGGGTCCAGTCTGTGTATGGAGTTCTTAGGCCTACCAGAGGACCACGGCCAGAAACCGGGCCTCCCTCAGAGAGGCACGGGGAGCAATGGCACTATAGAAGCCCCCGTGTGGTTGGAAGTCATTCTATGTCTGCCACTCGACCGGGACAGGCAACCAGAAAGGTAAGCGCCCAAAACAAAACACCCTATCTGGTTTAAAATTGCTACCAAAATCCGAACTAGTGGATAGAACTCCCACAACAGAAACAAGCAAACTAGTGTGACGTCACACGTCAACGCCGCCCGCTGTCTGCGCAGCTCTCCCCCCGTCCCCGGGAAGGGGGAAGGTGTGAGCCCCAGACCTCCACGCCGGCTATCCACCCTCAGTCTGAGGGCTGCATTGCAAGACTACTCCGAAAAACCTGCCGGGGGGCGGGGGGGGGGACCGGGGAGGGGGGATGGGTGCCGGGGGAGCCTCCCGGAATCTACCCAGAAAATTGCATTTATTACATTCAAACGCTGGTTTTCTGGGGGGTAGCCCCGTCAGGCTCCCTGGAGCTAACTACCAACAGAGGAAGATCAAAGGGGACGGAACCGGGAAGGCGGACACACCCCAAAAACCAAAACGCTAAAACACAAAAGGAGCAGGAAACACAGCGACCCGACCCCCAGAGGCAAAAAGCCCAAAAGGAAAAGAGACCGACGAAAAAACAAACCGGAAACCGAAGAGGCACTACCAGCCGAGGAGAAGACAGAGCACGCTGACCCGAAACCCGGATGGTGCAAGCGGCGCACGAACCGGACGGAGGGGAAACGAAGCACAAGACAGCATACTAAGCGGGGTAGAAGCAAGACCGAAAGCAAGCCAAAGCGAATCCGCCAGCGCCGCACAAAAAAGAGAGGCGACAGTAGGTGGCACGACGACGGCCCCCAAACCCCCCCAAAAAACCAGGCCGACGCTAACAAGAGGATAACACCTAAGAAGGTACAGGAAAGGAAGGACCGCCAAAACAACCCCAATACTGCGCCGCCCAGAGAAGGGAAAAAACAAGCAGAGGTGGGACATCCGACCCCTAAGCACGGAGGAAAGTCACCTGGAAGGCGCGAGGGCCCTGACGGAGGACCACGTACGGGCAGACGGAGAAGCCCCAGAAACCGACAACGGCCCCTCCGAGACCAGGAAGGCAGGACAGGGGCGTAAAAAGGCCGGCAAGAAGATCTCAGCTTGGGCGCGAGAACCACCGATCAGGTAGGGTACAAGGAAACCGGCCTAAAGAGCGAAGATAGAGCCCAAAAAGGCACGCAACGGGCCACAAGTAGCCCAACAGGGCCACAAGTAGCTCAACCGGGCCACAAGTGGCCCCACAGGGCCACAAGTAGCCCAACAGGCCCAGAAAGAGCCCAAACCTGGGCCAAAAGTAGCCCAACAGTGCTACAAGGAGCACAACAGGACCTCAAGGAGCCCAACAGGGCTACACGTAGCCCAAACTCGTCCAACAAGGACGAGGAGCCGACCAGACGTTCCAATAACGCGGGGAAGTAGCGAAAAACCTTACCGAACCCTCGAGAACACAGGCCCCTGAACGGCACAGACCCAAAAAAAACGAAAAAACGTCAACCACACACGCCAGACAACCAACCAGGCCCCAACGGCATGCTCCACCCAACCAACCACCCACACGAGACCAGTAGTCCATGTAAGAACCCCCAAATGACGGGGAAATGGCAATGTACGAAAACGACCAAGTGCCCCCCCAAAAATGGGTGGGGGAAACATCCACCCACAGGACGGGACCAACCGACTCCACAAAGGCAAGGAACCGAGCCCGGGGGAGGGGCCGACGCCCAACAACACGTACGGCGAGTGGAGAGGAAAACCTCACTCCGCGTAAAACCACAAAGCCCCGCCCAGAGGGGGATAAAAACCCCCTACGGGGGTCCTATGGCCAAGGCCCCCCAAGTCAGCCTCCGCAAGCCCGTCCGGGACTCCACATACAACAGGGCCCCGGGGCCGAGCCGTCCCCCCTAAAGCCCCGGCCGTCCCAGAAATCCTTGCGGACGCCGTGGAAAAACACTAAGGAAGGGGAGCCCACTGGCAGACTCTTACACACTGGCTGGAGGAACAGGCTTGAATGCCTCCGTCACCACCCCGGAAGGGGGTTTCCCCGAGACTGCCCGAGTCTCGGACACCACCAAACCCCCGCCCTGAACCTACATACGGTAAGGAACCGAATGCAGGCAGGAAGGGGAATACAGGGGAAAAACAAGAACCAAACGGGGCAGCCCGGGGCTCCAGCGGGAGTTACCCTACGAGAGCGTATGCCACCACCATAGGCTCCAGTGCAATCGCCTCTGCTTGCCCCGCACCCCGCTGAGCACAACTGGGTACCCGAGCCATATCGAGCAACAAACTCGCAGGGCTCCGGGTCGAAGTTGTCACCGACCCCACAGGCAGGCAGATGGAGGCAAACAGAGAGTCACCCAGAGGACAAGGGGTGAGCAACCCTCCAAACTCGGCTGGAAGCGAGGGGGGGGCTCTGGTGTCACATCCACCGGACCCACGCGCCCCCAGGGGTTCCCAGGGTCCGAGCGTTTACTATAAGAGGACCCCCGCTCAGGTAATCCCAGGCAGGGTACTGCTAACCGGCACCCAACACTCCCAAACAACTTTCTAAGAGCTGACCCCCCCGGGACGTGTCACTCACGGGGACCGAGCAGGGGGTGCCACCGAAAATACTCAGAACCACAAGGGACCCCAGGGGCAAAAACGAAGGCAGACCCCCCCACCCAAGGGAAGATAAACAAAAAAGAAAAGAAAACCCCGCAAGAGGACATCGTACCCAAGCGGAACAGGGCCGGCCGCTATGATTGGGAAAAGACAAGCGACAGACACACAGTATCCTGCGCCCCACACAGTGCAAAACTGCCCCTTACTCTAATTCGAACAAGGGAGACAGAACACCCCGAGCACACAAAGAGCGGCCGCAAACCAAGCAGTAAACGGCCTAGCCGGGGCTAGACCCCAAGGAACTTGTGGAAGGTGGCCCCAAGTCCCAAGGGCAGTACTTACAGGGCACCTAGGGAAGGGACCCTAGGTGCATGCAGCTTGAGTACTGAGGGATCACTCCCGGCTCGCGCACCACCATAGCAAAACAGACAGATGCCACACTCTAGGTGCAGTGCTGAAACATCCACTGGATGCCCTGGAGCACATAACCGGGTGCCTATAGCAATCAGACCGGAAGACATGATGGGTGGATAGCCGGCGTGGGAGACCTGGGGCTCCACCTTCCCCCTTCCCGGGGGGAGGGGGGGGGGGGGAGCTGCGCAGACAGCGGGCGCGGTGCCGTGTTGACCGTCACACTAGGTTTTGCTTGTTTTCGTTTGGGGCGTTTCTATCCACTACTTCGGATTTTGGTAGCAATTTTAACCAGAATGAGGGGTTTGTTTTTGGGCGGCTTACCTTTCTGGGTGCCTGTCCCGGTCGATTGCAGCATAGGAATGCTTCCAACCACACGGCACGGGGGCTTCTATAGGCCATTGCTCCCCCGTGCCTCGCTGAGGGGGCCCGGTTCTGGCCGTGGTCTGCGGTAGGCCTAAGAACCTCCATACACCTGACTGATGGCAAAGTCTGAAATAGCATTTCAGCCTGGGATAGCTCCGGGAAGCCGACGGGGGCTCCCCCCAGAATAAAAATATTTTTTTTTTTTCTTCTAACCTGTTAATTTGTGTTCACTGATTCCGGGAAAAAAAAAAAAATCCTAAGTTGCATATATTGCCTGCTATAGTGCGGGGAAGTCTGGCAAAATATGAGGCTCTGACTCAGCATGCGTCCCAGGCGGTCTGTTGCTCGCCCGCTGTCAGGCAGGAGTATTGCACAACGAGATAATTACCTAATTAGTTAAATGTCTCTGATTGATTGTCATAGTTTTATTTTGCTGTATATTATTCATTAGTGTGTAGTTTGATATATTTATATATAAAATGAGTGCATCATTGCTGTACTCACCAATATGGTGTGCATATTGTTTGTTCGAGGTTATGTGCATCAATCAGTGAACAAATACTTTGTCGGGTATTACACTATAAGCACTGGTTATATACAAGTATCCTGCACTGTTTTTGTTCACTATACCGAAACCACTAAGTAGCTAGTATGAGTCAAAAATTAACGATGAGTGACCGCCGTATACCAGCCTGCCACTCCCTGACTCGCACTCCAGTCATCTGACTCGACCACATTCTCCTCCCACAATACAGTGTTTTGCTATATTTCACTATATACAGGAGTTATATATAAGTATCTACATGTTTGGTTCACCATACTGTAGCATCTAAGCTTGTATGGTGAGGAAATGCACAAAGACGTAGGACCTAACCCAGTCAGCTGATGGCTGCCTACTCAAGGCCAGACGCACTAATATTCTCCTCCAACAATACTGTGTGGGGTTATTACGCTATATACACACATGATAAATTAATCTCTAACTGTTTTATTCACCATACTTGTATAAATAAACTGGCATATGGTGCCCAAGACCCATCGTGGGTAACCAGTAAACAACACCGTCGTCTGCATTGTGGCGTCGTGCAGACGCGCCCCCGCCCTCACCAAAATGGCGGCTCCAACCTTCTCTTGCTGTTTATAACCTCTACACACACATTATATATAATTCTCTACATTCGTGTTCACCTATAGCGACCACCACTAGAGCTGGTATGGTGAGTGATGCAGTCAATAAAAGGTGGCCACCCACAGTCAGAAAACATCCGGCCACCACACCTCTCCTCCCACAGCATTACTCCCTCCCTCCATGGCGCACACCGCTAAATATCACCACACTCCCTGCTATTATCAGAACCCTGTTCAGTTTTAGCACAGTCCGGGGTCTTCTGTAATAATATCATAGCTACATACTAGCATGAACAAGTATCTTTTGGCATTTTTAGGCGATAGTGTGGGCA
>WNGS01009202.1:3087621-3114044 GCA_020271785.1 Procambarus virginalis
TACGGCAGCGGGCTCGGATGACATTCATTATGAGATGTTTCACCATCTCCCTCCGTGCACGTCTCAGTATTTACTGAGTCTGAATAACCAGGTCTGGGAGTATTTAGTCCGTCCCTGAGGACTGGCACGATGACGTTGTACTCCCTATTCGGAAACCAGGGTCTCTCGGTATGTCCCCTAAGGACTTCCGCCCTATTGCTCTCACGAGTTGTCTGCAAGCTCTTTGAGCGTATGGTAAATGTCCGCCTGATGTGATTCTTGGAACACCACCACCTCTCTCCTTCTCAATTTGGTTTTCGTAAGTGCCACAGCACGACTGATGTCCTGGTGAACTTGGAGGTCTATATTCGTACTGCTTTTGCAGCGAAGACCTCCGTTGTTGCTGTCCTTTTTTTTACCTGGAAAAGGCTTATGACACGACTTGGAGATACCATATTCTGTCCCAACTTCGTTCTTTTGGCTTTTGTGGTAATCTCCCTCTCTTCCTTCAAAGATTTCTCTCTCGTCGTACCTTTCGAGTCGGGCTTGGTACCACTCTCTCTCTGCCTCTTTTCGGCAGTATGAAGGTGTACCCCAAAGTAGTGTTCTGAGTACTACTCTTTTTCTGGTTGTCCTCAATGGTCTTTTCCTCCCTTCCTTCTGGCATCTTCGCTCTTTATGTTGACGATCTTACTCTTTGCTGTCGAGGTGATTATTCGCCTCTCCTTCAACGGTGGCTTCAACTTGCGATTGACGCCGTGTCATCTTGGGCCACCAATCATGGCTTCAAGTTCTCTACTACTAAGACTTGTGCCATGACTTTTACTCGGAAGCGGTTCGTTCTTCGTCCCTCTTTGTCACTTTATGGTCGTCCCCTCGAATACAAAGATTCTGCGAAGCTTTTGGGGTTACTCTTTGACACTCGTTTATCTTGTTCGCCCCATGTCTCTTACCTCCGTGTTGAATGCTCTAAGGCCCTTGACCTACTTAAGGTTTTGTCCCATACTTCTTGGGGAGCGGATAGGCAGACGCTCCTTTATTTGCATTCCTCCCTCGTTCTGTCTAAACTCGATTATGGTTGCCCTGCATACTCTTCTGCTTCTCCTTCTACTCTTCACCATCTTGATCTTTTGCACCATACTGGGTTGTGCCTCAACTCTGGTGCTTTTCGTTCAACTCCTGTCCTCAGCTTGTACGCTGACACTGGCTTCCTGTCTCTCCGGGACCACCGTGATTGCTACAGTCTTCGTTATCTTTCGCGATCCTTCCAGCATCTTCACTCTCGCCTCTATTGTGCTTTGACTTTTACCCCTCCTGTAATTCCTGTTCCTCTTCACCACCTCCCTGTTTCTGTCTATTTGTCTCGCTTACAAGATTCTCTTTCGATTCATATTACCAATGTTTCTCCTCGTATTGTTCCATCCCTACCCCCCGTGGAAGGTCCCCCCTTCCCAAATTTTGTACTTCTCTGACCCGCATCACTAAAGCTTTTATCCCTCCTACAGTTCTGAAATGGCTCTTCCTTGAGCACTTTTCTTCTCACTCACACTCCGTTCCCATCTTCACCGATGGGTCTAAGTCTGCTGACGGTGTGGGCTACTCTGTTGTTTTTCCTGACCACACTTATATGTGTCACCTTCCTCCGGAGACTAGCATCTTCACAGCAGAACTTTATGCTATACTCTATGCTCTTCATCTCCTGCTTTCCTGGTGTCTGTTCCGAACCCAAGTTCATCGCCAGAGCAAGGAGCAGTGACATCAATGCCATCTGTGAGTCCGCTCCCGAAACCACCCACAACATGGACAACGCCATCTAGTGATGACGGAAATATACCAGCAAGAGGCGCTAGATTCCTGTCCTAGTCGGCTTGTGAGGTAGCTGGTGCTGACCTCTAGTGAGGTGGTGTTTAGAAAAGCGCCGCCATCTGTCATAAGCGGAGTTGGATGTGTGTCTAAGCCAGTAAGTGATGTTTCCTAGTGGTCACATGTAGTGTCCCAGTGTACTGATGATGTGTGTGTAATCTCAGAGTCAACGTAGGGCTGCTGTGATACAAGGAGAGGCAGTCTACCCAGGTCAGCCAAGGTCTCTACACCAGTCTGCTTTAAGGAAGCAGTGAGCTGCCGCCGGAAGAGGACTGTGAAGTGTTCTACTGTCTGCCTGTGGAGTGGCAGTGACGGGATTCACCGTACCCGGGGCTGGCTGATAGAAGAGACGACTGACTGTGGTGCCGAAGAGGAGAGTAACCAGCGAGTTGCACAAAGCTCCTGCCAAGGGCCCGCTACCCTAGTATCTACAAGTGAAGTGGCCCAACATCGCGAGGCTGATTGGTACCTGCCAGCAACAGGCTGGACTGTGGTTGTGGGCCTTCACGAAGAGGCACTTAGTGAGATTGTGGCTTGGCTGGCCCGTGGCCAGGGTAGACTCATTGTTGTTTCCCTGTACCTACTGACAGTAGTACCACAGATGAGGAGACACGGTACAAGACTGCATCGATTGAGCTTCGCCAAATATTTAGTGTCTTCTGAGAGAGACGTTGGTGTACATATAGTGTAGTAATACTTCCTATTAAGAGTTAAATATATATATATGGTGATGGGAAAATAATTATATATGGATAAAGTGATGAACTGTTGTATTTAATGTACCTCCCCCTTTTGTTTTACTTGTATTACTGAGCTCACCCCTTGAAAGCCACTATTAACTTGGGGCCAGATACCAGAACTTTTGTACCACCAGGAAAGAACCCAGTTGCGACCCATTGAGGCCGTAACACTGTCAATCCTCCTTTGTGGTGGTAGTCAACTCTCGTAGTGCCCTCATGGCTTTAGGGTCCTTTAATCAGGTCCACCCGGTTGTCATCGAGATTCAACATTGGCTGTTTTTTATCTCCAGTAAATTTAAGTCAGTTGAGTTTTGCTGGGTTCCCAGCCATGTTGGTGTGTCTTTAAATGAGCATGCAGATGCTGCTGTTAAGGAAGCTATCCGCACTTGTCCCATATCCTGTAAAGGTATTCCTTATTCCGACTTTTACCCAGTTAATCGTGCCTCCATCCTAGCCTGCTGGCAGAGTTGTTGGTCTTCTGTTATTGGTAACAAACTGCGTACTCTTAAGAGTCGTGTGTCCCAGTGGCCTTCCTCCTACCACCGTAACCGGTGGTGGGAAACGGCTCTGGCTAGGTTACTTATTGGCCATACCCTTTTAACTCACGGTCACTTAATGGAGCGCCGCCCTGCTCCTTATTGTCCAAATTGCATTGTCCCTCTTACTGTCGTGCATATCCTTGTTGAATGTCCTGACTTCCAGGACGAGCATGTGTCTTTGTTTTCCGACCATCCCTCGCGGTCGCTTGTCCCTCGATAGAATTCTTGGCAACTCGGATACTTTTGATATCGTTCACCTTATGCGTTTGTTCTCGTATTGGCATCCTTGGTGATATTTAGCACCCTTTGATTATCCCGCACATTTGATGGTGCTACATAGCCTTCCCGGTTTGGTGCCTTCTGTTGATAGTTACTTGGTGATATTTAGCGCCCTCTGATTATCCCGCACATTTGATGGTGCTACATAGCCTTCCCGGTTTGGTGCCTTCTTTTGATAATTACTTACTTGAACTGTTACAGCCCTTTCAAAACCATCAAACAATGTCAGGGTAACTATTGATATCTTCATCAGTGGGGTTGTTCCACAACAACCTTGTTGGTCTCTTGTTCCAGGGCACTTATCTCAGGTGGTCTGGTGTAGTTAACTTAAGCCAGCTGGATGAGTTTCCTCAAGTTCATGTCTGCAACTTTGCTGTATTGTCTCACATTTTTTGGCAATAAGTTGTTTACTAATATTTGAGCTTGTGGTTTTTGTTTTGGCACTATTAGGGTGCTCATGGCTTGGTACTTAGTGTGCCTAGGCAGATGTGTGCCAGCGTGGTGCTGGGTCAGTTAACCTGGCACTGTTATGTGTCATGTAAGATATTCTCTTCTCCTTCCCCTCCTCATAATAAACCTACTGTTTTCTTTCTTGTACTCCATGGCTAATGGAAATGCACTCCCTAATTCAGGGTGTTAGAGGGAGGAGGGTGTTAGAGGGATGTAATGACACTCCTCTTTCTGTTGGATCTCTTGGTACCTACTCATTTTTCTGTGTTTGGGGGTCATATATGGGAATGGCACATGAGTACTGGGTGGCATTCCAAGTCACAAGGGATTCCACCTGGTAGTGAGCGAGTTATATGCATCAGTAATTCCATCCTGGGTAACGGGTGCAAGAGAGATATCTAGCTAGCCTAAACCGAAATATGGTTTTAATTAATACCCAACATAAAAGGTAGGTTTAATCTTCATACAACTGGTAAACTGTACTACTGTTCATTCCTCTCCTTCCATAAGTGATATTCCAGGACATCCTCCTTCAGAGACTATCTGGAAACTTACCCGACACAGCCAACGTGTGTCTCCTGCATTCTTGCCCTCTGTGGGACTTTTAACACTTTCCAATTAAAACAAGGTTTTATTAAATACAGCTGGGTACTTGTTAACTAGTGACCACCCCATGCAAAGGATTTCAACTGCACCACCCCACATTTTCTGTCTTGACATTGTTCTACCTCGAGCTATTTCCATTATCTGCTGATGTAGACCTGACCAAATGTAAACTGTGTCGACAAAATTATTCGCTTGCCCTCCATCACAATTTGATGGAGTCTAAAAAGATACATGAATTCATAGACAATTCTATAACAACTGTTCAAGGGATGTGTGTAAATATTTCATTCAAAATGATCTGCTACCAGAAATCTTAGCCAAATATCCCCAGTTTGCTAACTATAGGTAGTAACCAAGTGATTGTAACCTATCCACTGCTGCCCACCGGAGGGGGGGGGGCCATGCAGGATAAACATATCAATTGTGACACTAGCTCTCCACATATGTCGGTTGCTTAATTTTGAAACTGTATGTGTGGTCAGTTTTGAACGCATTGTTGTGACAATGTGCATTGAATTTTGTATCTAGCTCATCAAGATTGCAATGTTAATGTAATCAATGTTAACTTAGTTAAATGAAGTGTGGGGTTCAGTTCCTGAGCCCAACATGTGCCTCTATAATCCTTTCCACTACCACCCACAAGATGGGTATTGGGTGCATAACGAATGAACTAAACTACCTCGAGCACTAAATTCCATCAAACTTGGCTTCATTATCTAAGCCCTGACTTAATAAGGCATTTTTGCAATGTTTACACATTTTATATCTATTAAATTATGTTTATTTGTACTATGAAGTTTAAAATAAATTTCTACAACCCATTCTTTCTATGACCATCCTACAGAAATTGTATAAGCATTGTTGCTCACAATCTAGAAAATTGATAGCAATATTATGGTTATATTGCTTGACTATTCCAAGGCAAATACTGTGGTCAAGAAGCATAGGGATATAGCGAGCTAATCTTGTATGTACTGTACTGTTCTTCATAATCAAATAAAATTATTTGACCTACAAATATCAAAATAAATCATATAAATTATGAATGACAATATCACAAGGAAAAATAAAATCAATGCTAGAAGTTGAAATTGTGTATTGGATAAAGCTTGACACGTTGGTTAAAGCAAAAGAAGAAACTGGTATAATATCAAGATACCTCTTAGGTAGGGGTGTCCAGAAGTGCAGCAAAAAGATCGCTCCTGTCCACGAGGAAAAGGGGAATCGAGAGACTGGTGGTCTGGGGTCAAGAAGCAGCTTTAAAGAACATGGGGTGAGACTGGAGATAATTTAATGAAATACATCAATATCTTAATAATCTAAGACCAAATCAAGTCTTAAAACTATCTTCACATCAGACTTTGATATTCTTCTTTTCCTAGTGTTAATTTCAGGGTATATTTATTATAAACCATATATGTGAATATATAACAAATACAAAAATATCAAGTTATGGATAATCAAGATTTTTGACTAATACGGTCCTAGATAATGGCTGTAGTGATGCAAGGCAGAAAACAGGATGGTGTGAAAAGGTGGTTTAGAGGAGGGCCAATGCTACAGTCAGTCTGCAGTGCTGTCTGGTCCATATATAGCATAATTAATATCATGTACAGTACACTCTAACACATTCCTAAAATAATATTTTGTTTCACCGGTAAACAATATACATAACTCCTAGTGTAAAATAACAATTCCTGTACATTAAAAATTTAATTTTGATTATGGGCCTTGGCTACTGCAGACTGGTCAGTAGCAGATGGGGAAAGAGGCAACAGTGTTCAACATGGGCATGTGTGTTTCCCAATATCGCTTACAGAGACAAAATATACATCTTACTAGTAGGCCCACATGGCCTACTGGGAATACACACCCATCATATATTTGAACATGGGAGAAATAAACCACTTGGTGGTTAATCAACAAAAGGTCCATCAATGACCTAGAACTGGGACGTTATCTTCATTTAAAAAATCTAAGACTTCCATATTATAATATTTCATCTGTACACACAATATAAACCACACTTCTCTATTTCTAATCTAAGCTCGAACAACCTGAACCTGTACAGCAACTCAACGAGAGCATCTTTGGCTTGCAGAAAACAAGTGTTGCCAGTCAGTGCACAACATACATCTTTTCCCAAATTGGGAACCAGTTGACTGCCCTAGGAAGCTGCACAACGTAACCAGCCAATGTTACTTTCACTTGCCAGTGTAAAAACCTCCGAACTAATCAAAGGCAGAGTGGAAAATAAATATATCTGTTTTTACCACACGATTCAATTTCCACCAAAATCTTATGTTCACAGATCTTCTATCACATATCAAGTTGCAGCATTTAAATTTGATTCTCGAATTATTTTTATAGTCAACCAAACACTGACTGGTCTAATACTGACTTCAGAAATATTCTAATTCACACTCGCAGAGCATTTCAATCTTGCCATATATATTACTCTCTATAACAGATCTATTGGAGTCAAAACATTTGTGCACAGTGGCAACACTAGTAAATATCTGCAGTAGATACAAATAAACAGGTTATAAGAAACAAGCAATATTCCTTCTCTGTAAACAGACATAATGCATACCATATTCTTTCATATCAACTTGAAAAAGTTAAACATGGTGCAGCAAACTTTTACAATCACCACATTACCCTGTGTTGTGGTGTAAAGTCTTTGGCATATGGGCTCATAAAGTAAAGGTAGTATACATCAGTGAACTGATGAAAGTCATCATGACTCGCACGTAAATAACGGAATTTCTCACCGAAACTCACATATGCAACTAAAACATTATAATACACTTGATGTGTGGGTGACATGTGGCTTCCATCATAAACTGCTTATACAATAAATGGCTATCTTCCCAAGCAACCCATACCACAGTAAACAGGCTTATTAATAATCTCAAGTACTAAAATATACATTTACAATGACTTTTGAAAACTTACTGGTACTTTTCATATCAGAACATAAAAAGAAACTTACACAACTTGAAATACATACTTTGTACTTACCAGTTATTACTGCTGTATAATTAATTTGGCAAACCAGTTGGCCATATCTGCAATGATTGACAGATTCTTTCCAAATCTGGAAACCATAAAAAACTAACATAACTAAAAAATACCCAAAAATTGAAAGGGGTAAACTAATCAAGATACAGACAACAACAATCAAGTATAATAACAAGCAATTCAGGGTATTAGTCGAGATTTTTCTACAGCTCAATAACCCTTGCCAAGACAGTAAGACAATACCGGACATCCTAAACACAGACTCTTTTCCAACTTGCCCGTCCTAGCACCAGTGTCGTGGGAGCAGAGCAACACAGCAGTACCAGTCACTACAGGAGCCTACATATCACTACAACCACTTGCAGCCACATCAACTATTATTCAACCAAATGTCACTTTTAACTTAGTTCTCTGTCTTGTATGTTACTTGTGGAATTATTAGTCAGAGATAAGTGTTGACAGAGAATGTGTTTGCATTTATATAAATTATGTATACCTTGGTCATCTGTAAAATAATAATATATTTACATAAATTACAATACCTCATACACTTTGTACAGCAAGTTAATGCATTAGGTGTCCACTTAACATCCCTAATGACTTAATAATTACAATATTGTGATTACTACTATAATATCTATGCAGGCCACAATGGGTACATCAATTAAAGTTCATTACTCCACACATGAACCACACTGCCATGGTTACCTGCACAATGCCACAATTCTCTCGCACACTAGTAGCAGTAACATGTACAATATGATACATGTTCGTAAAAGACTTCCATTTATAGGCTGCCTGAGTAAAGAGTGTACTCTTGAGGTGCAACTCAAATGAGGTTATGTAAAAATTATTAGCCATATTTAAACAAAAGAATAAAATAAACAGCATATCAAAGGCAATTTGGAAAAGAGCATATTTAGGATTATGAATCAGGAGCAAGTTCTTGAGTGAGTGCTTGACTACTTTATATTTATACAAATGGCTACTTTTCATGTTCACACACCACTCAGAACTTGAGTTACAATGTTTTGTAACAATATTGATTGGAAAGTACAGCCAATCAAATAATCGGGCGTCACTGCTATATGAATTTGATTCACATATCCTTGTCCTAAATATTATTCTGTAATATACAACTTACATTACAGTTTTTGATTTATAGTTATATAGTTTGTAACACTGCATTCTATATCCTCTACATTCACCATTTATTGTCAAAGTTCATAATTAACTAGGTGTGTACAAAATGTGCACTATCACATATTTGCTCTCCACTAATACTGGCACACTGAAGGCACCTTAGACATCCTTGCCATAACGGGTTTTGTGAGGCTCGACACAAACTGCCAACTTCCCGACAAGTGCAACACGACATAACTCAACTTGGTTAGGTTGTAGGGTGCATCCTTCAGATTGTGTAACTGTTTTATTTGTAAATTTGTAGGGTAAATCAATGAACCTATTCCATGAATTCAAGCCAAAATTAATAATGTCTAAACAAAATATAATTTGTCATGTCACAATAAAATAATTATGATCCACATAGTATATAAATATACTACCTTAAATTTGGAAAGTCTTATGGGTCTTTGGTGGAAGACAATGTAACTCTCCAACACTTTAAGGCTATACTGTGAATCTTATTTAGCTATTAACCTTAACTACAGCGGGAATTCTGATACGCCATCTTAAATCTAATATAAATTTTGCCAAAAAATAAAAGCAAGATCATTACCATTAATTACTTTTTTCTGAACTTTCTGACTATACGAAATATATAATGTACCCATTATTGTTACTTGTATTAAGTTACTCTCAATATAAATACTAAAAACAGTATTTTGAAATTTCTAAAATGAACACACACACACACACACACACATACACACACACATATACACACACACATATACACACACATTTCTTTTAGCTCAACATGTAAGAAATGTACATGTACACAGAAAAATATACATGCACACAATTTTAATTATAACTCAAAAAGTTTTGGCTAATAATAAGAGTGGTGAGGTACACAATGGATACATGTCTCTGATTTACCCTACACTGCTTTTGCTTCATTTTGATTCTCGTTACAGGCTTACTTCCAACACATTTCTCTTGTACACTATTTATTAATCTTTTATCAAGTTCCTAGTATTTATGTGGGCCCAAACTTTCACTCATTCTTATAATTTAATAAGAAATATATGTTCTTTGGGTGTGGCCACCTTATTGCAGTCAAAACACTTAGACTTTTAAAACATTATTAACTAATAACATAATAACAAGGTGGATTCTGGAGCATTAATATTAAAACCATATACTTCTTCACTGTGCGTGCGTGTGTGAGTGTGAATGAGTGTGAGAGTGAGTGTGTGTGTAATTACCTAAGTGTAGTTACAGGATGAGAGCTACGCTCGTGGTGTCCCGTCTTCCCAGCACTCTTTGTCATATAACGCTTTGAAATTACTGACGGTCTTGGCCTCCACCACCTTCTCCCCTAACTTGTTCCAACCGTCTACCACTCTATATGTGAAAGTGAATTTTCTTATATTTCTTCGGCATCTGTGTTTAGCTAGTTCAAATCTATGACCTCTTGTTCTTTAAGTTCCAGGTCTCAGGAAATCTTCCCTGTCGATTTTATCAATTCCTGTTACTATTTTGTACGTAGTGATCATATCACCTCTTTTTCTTCTGTCTTCTAGTTTTGGCATATTTAATGCTTCTAACCTCTCCTCGTAGCTCTTGTCCTTCAGTTCTGGGAGCTACTTAGTGGCATGTCTTTGCACCTTTTCCAGTTTGTTGATGTGCGTCTTAAGATATGGGAACCATACAACTGCTGCATATTCCACCTTTGGTCTAACAAAGGGTCGTGAACAATTTCTTTAGTATTTCGTCATCCATGTATTTAAAAGAAACTCTAAAGTTAGACAGTGTAGCATAGGCTCCTCGCACAATGTTCTTAATTAATGTGGTCCTCAATGATAGTTTTCTATCTAGTACCACCCCTAGATCTCTTTCTTTATCAGAATTCTTTATAGATTTCTCACATAATTTATAGGGTAATTACCTAAATGTAGTTACAGGATGAGAGCTATGCTCGAATGTGTGGGTGGGTGTGTAGGGTCTATGTTCTCCTATTCCACATTTCATAACATGGCATTTATTCACATTGAATTCCATTTGCTAAGTGATGCTCCATATACTTATTTTGTCTAGGTCTTCTTGAAGGACATGACAATCATCTAGGTTTCTTATCTTCCCTATTAAGTGTTATGCTTGCGGGAATTGAGCTCTGGCTCTTTGGTCCCGCCTCTCAACTGTTAATCAACTGGTGTACAGATTCCTGAGCCTATTGGGCTCTATCAAATCTACATCTGAAACTGTGTATGGAGTCAGCTTCCACCACATCACTGCCTAATGCATTCTATTTGTTAACTTCTCTGACACTGAAAAAATTCTTTCTAATGTCTCTGGCTCACTTGGGTACTTAGCTTCCACCTGTGTCCCGTTGTTCGTGTTCCACGAACACGAACGAATGAACAAATGAACGAACAAGCGTGCGTGTGTGTGTGTCCATGTTATACTAAGATCTTTCATAAGTATACATCATAATATAACTGCTTCCTCTAACATTTTAATTTACATCAAGAATAATTAATAACACTAAAGTATATAAATGTTCATAATATTCCAAACTATCATAAGTTGATTTTATTAAATTTTGTAAACAGTTTTGGTGTAAATTTTTGCGGAACTTGGTGTTGCCAAGTATATTTACATCATCTTTGGACTTGCACTACACATTCACCAGTGACATGGTAAACAGCTACACTCAATGTTCCTCTATGTGCAAGATATGAGTTTAGAGTATAAATGTTTACTAGTTACTCCTTACATCAAGTTCTAGGTTTTATTGGCAAGCAGAAATCCTCATTTTATTAAATAGTACTCAAGCCACATCACTAAAACCATCAAATAATAGGTAAATATATATTGCATAAATGTTTTATACAACTACCAAATTACCACACTTAAAACTTTGCATTATGGAATTTGCAATGCCTTCAAATTATGCCATAAAACATTATAAGCCAGTTGTTGGGTCTAGTATCTCTCAGAAGAAGCATCTGTTGCAAATGAAAATGATCTGTTTGATAACTGATTACATGAACTGACAATGAAGAATCCTGCACATTTATGAGTCCTTTAATTATCCCCACTTGTATCACAATTTTATCTTATTATTTGAACCCTTTTCCTATGACCTTCAACTACTGTCATCAGATTCCTAACAATTGGTTTAGTTTTGATGTACTGAATTACATCAAGAGTTTGAGCTTATATTTATGCCTTGGTGTAAATACAATGTGACTGGAGAATTTCCTAACTGCATAATAAACAAAATGTAATTGTAACTGGCTCGTGGCAAGCAGTGGCCGGGGAGTGGTACTGTGGGTAACCCAGCACCAAACCAAATGTCCTAAGTAACATCCATGCACCTGTCATTCCTACCATTTATGAATTAAATGTACAGTACTTCTTATGTAACTCTCAAATGATGACGTTCAAACTTTAGTAAAAATAAAAACCTTCATTATTTTAAAAGTTCAGAGCATACACCAGACATACTCAAGGTATACACCAGACATACTTTAGGTAAAGCTGTCAGGCATCATACTCCACCCAGCTGCCAGGCGCCTGCTAGGGAA
Source organism: Procambarus virginalis (assembly GCA_020271785.1). NCBI lineage: Eukaryota > Metazoa > Arthropoda > Malacostraca > Decapoda > Cambaridae > Procambarus > Procambarus virginalis. The sequence goes on from WNGS01009202.1 coordinate 3,099,817, forward strand.
ACAAGCGCATGACAGCCGGGTGGACAGTGCTTCAGATTTGTAGTCCTGAGGTTCCGGGTTCGATCCCCGGTGGAGGCGGAGACAAATGGGCAAAATGATTCTTTCACCCTGATACCCCTGTTACCTAGCAGTAAATAGGTATCTGGGAGTTAGACAGTTGCTACAGGCTGCTTCCCAGGGGGTGTGTAACAAAAAGGAGGCCTGGTCGAGGACCGGCCGTGGGGACTCTAAGCCCAGAAATCATCTCAAGGTAACCTCAAGATAACACTTCTCAAACAGATTCATACTATTGAAATCTAATTGTGTAGCTAGAGGGTTAATGGACATTTCTTAAAATCATCAGCAGTTCTCAGTACAAAGTATCCTAGCCAAGATGAGAACTTGGAAAGTATATATTAAAATTATCATGTCAAATATTGTCTTGACTAGGTATGGTGGTGCCGCAGGAGAATGGTAATGATGAAGTAATCCGGGGTTCAAAATGTGTTGCATATAGTGCGAGGCTCATCAGTACTATCACCTATAGTGGGGCCAAAATCTAATCAACTATGAGATCATCAATGGCACAAATGATTATCATTGTGTAGGAATTACACTAAATGTTGATATGTATTCTTATGAACAATATATTCTTTAGGGCAAACTGAATTTTGTTCTATTTAAATACAGTAAACCATATTCTTGTACAGTATTTTATCTGAATTTGAAAATACACTCATTGATAATTTCCATTAAGCTTAATAGCTTTTAATACTGGTGTTTAATCCAATATTAAGTGTTATGCATTAAGGAAAAGTATTTAGCAAATTACACACATTTGTAATTAGATTATGATAAAAATTAATTTTTAAATGCTATGAAGTCTTTACCATAAATTGATTAATTAAAAACTAAAATTTGTATGGATATAATTAAAATTGTAGGGGAAATTTATGAAAAATATAAAGGAGCCTCTTGTGCATCTTTAAATTGTTTAATCTTTTTTGATTTATGATTTGCAATGGCTAATTATAGTTAGGTTTTGCATATTCCAAAAAGAAATTGAAATAATTTCATCACATTTTAGCTTATAAAGTGGTAAGTGGTGCATGTCACCTGACCCTTCGTCTTGATCTGTTTCTTGGTGGTGTCACAGCAGCAGAATTAGATGCAGGAAGAAGGTGTTGGTGAGGCAGGGAAGATGATGACTCCCGAACAAGCAATGCCGTAGTCAGAGTCAGACATTTTGTCTTACTTGTTAATCTTTTCTTAGTTTCTGCTGACATCACTTGTTTAACGTGGGCTATGTGCATGTGCTGGCGCTTTAAGGCTGGTTTGGCTTGTCTGTTTATGGATCTGTTCTTTGGTCCACTACCCAGTCCATCCAGTGGTCCATCCACAGCGATGTTCAGAGTGGTTGGGGAGTCTGCACATGTTGTTTTGTTTCTTCTTAGCTGTGGGGCTTGATAATCTTGACAGTGCGTGGTGTTATCCTGAACAGCTTCAGCTATGGCTTTGTCCAAAGCATTTCTCCCTCTCACACTGAAAATAAAATCATAACATGTAATATTCATATGAGACAGAAAGATTTATAACAAGAATGAGATTAAAATGGGCCATGATTCCAATTATGCAATAAATGAAAACTAGTTTGATTTCATTCAAACGTTTTTTGATGAGTTGTATATGAAAAGGGTTTCATCTGGTCCAAGTCTCAGCATTGCAGCATAAATAGGAATGGAAAAAAAAATATTGAATTATGTGTCAAAAATTTTCCAAAATGGTCAAAAATTAACATCAAACACAAGTGTCAACTGAAATCATGCCTATGACTCTCAGCTATCACAATAGCATATATTAACAAAATTTAATACCGTAATTAGTTTTATAAAAAAAAAAACAGCATTCAATGTAATGAAACGCCATTTTCTGGGTGAGCCCCGGAGGCTCCCTGGAGCTTATCGGGCTAATGTTATATTAGACTGGTACATTAGCTAAGGAGTTCAGAACCTAGCCCCTTCAGAGAGGTTTCAGGGAGTAATGGCCCTGGAAAACCCCTTTGTGGTTGGGGTTTTTCTTATCTGCCATCGACCGGGGTCAAGCACCCAGAAAGGTAGGCATAACAAAACAAACAACCCCACATGAAAAAAACTAAAACAAAAAAACGAACAGAGAGGTAGAAACTCCCTACAATCCCAAGGAAACAAGCAAACAAGCAAACATCACACTTTACTGCCTCGCCGATTGTCTACGCAGCCGTCCCCTCTCCCCGAGAAGGGGAGAGGGGAGCCCCGGACCTACCGCGCTGGCTGCCTAGCTTCAGTTTGGAAGCTAAGTGTCAACCAACGCGAAAAAAATGCCGACCGGTGGGAGGGAGGGTTGCCAGGGAGCCTCCGGGGCTCACCCAGAAAATGGCGTTTCATTACATTCAACGCTGGTTGTCTGTGGGGAGCCCCTATGGCTCTCTGGAGCTACATAGACAAAGAAAAGGAAAAGAAAGAGCTAACCTGGGAGGCAGCCGCCACAAACTCCGCAACGCGAAGCTGAGACAACGGGTTGTAACCTGCGACCCAAGGCAGCAAGAACGCACAGGAGCAGATGCGCATAAAGAATGGGTGGCCAAGAACCTGTGCGACCCTCAAATCCCTGCGCCCAAAATGAGCCCTAGACATCACCAACACAGCAGGAAAAGCTGCAAACGTCCGAACAGCACGGGCGCAAAGACAGATCGCAGGCTGGAAGACTGAAAAACTCTGCGGACGACCTGGGAGACCCGAGCCCTGAAAACAGGAAATGAGGGGAATCGGATCAAACCAAAGCGCATCCCCAGACACGGTACGCTGGTAACTGCAAAAGCACAACTGGACAACACAGGACGCACCCCCGGTCAAACAAATCAAGCATCAATAACCCAAGAACTTCCACGGTAAACAGCCGTCTCAACCATCGCCAGAAGGATGGAGAAAGGCTGCAAACGTACGAACCTACCACCAGTACCAAAGAGCAGAAACCTGAACCGAAGGAGCTACCACACACTGAGAAGAAGATAAGAAGGCACCCTGATCAAGGACCAGGATGGCTCAGGCGGCGACGCATGAGCAGGCCGGAGGTGAAACGAAACACGAGAAAGCATACGAAACGGGGCAGATGTGATGTCCACCCGAACACAAGCCAGAGTGGCTCCGCCAGCGCCTCACAACGAGGCGCAGTAAGAACATCAATAACTGTAGTTCTGAAAACCCAAGAATGGACAGACAACCCGATGCAAAGAGAAAATAACCCTTTTTTTTTGGTAGAGTGGGTAGCGGTGGGAGGGGAAGCACACGTGAGCACGAGCTCTGTGAAAAACAATATATATCTCGGGATATTTCAGTGATACAGGAACTAAACACAGTCATAACTCATAAAGTGCGTCTCAACTTATTAAACAATATACCATAGTGATTGACATCCGACTTTTGTGCTTTAAGGAATAACAAGTGATTTTGTTGAGTCCACCTCGTGGTGCCAGAACCCAGCCCTTAGGCCCACATCCTGTGTGGCCGCCGTGTGTGTGTGTGTGCTTACTAGCAATTGGTTTCCAACAAGTGTAATAGGGGAATGTGGATCGAGAAATTAGTAATAGAGAAAGTGAATACTATTGCAAGTCGGGAATAAAGCAGAAAATCCCTTATTGTAATACAAGCGAATTAATATATCAGTGTTATAACCCAAGTAACTGGCAACTGAGGCCTCCAGCCGCGGCCTGGGACAACAAGTGTCAACGGTACAGCCTCTGGGACCCTCCCTCACCCTCGACCGTGTGATAAGTACTGACCATACTGTAGAACAAATAAACATATATACTATTACAAATATACGGTATACATATAATATTATAAATATATAGATATATACAACAAAACAAGGCAAAATGGGAGTAAATAAACAAATTTGTGGCCACTGTAACAACTCCTTAAAGTCGAAGGCACGGGAATTGAATGTTATATCTGTAAGAATAGATTTCATTCGGCTTGTACAGGAGTGAGTAACACTGCGGCACTGAGAGCTGGCCACTTGCTCTGGGTGTGTAAAATGACCAGCCAGTTGGAATATCCTAAAAACCTTCTAGATAACATGACGCATGAACGGAAAACATCGTTCATTGGAAGCCTACCAGCCATCCAGAAGGAGTGGGAAAGGAACAACAATTGTAATATACCAGGGGCGGAGGCTATAGTCAGGGATGAAACTGAGGCTGAAACTCAGGAAGTTGTAAACTCTGACTCAGTAGGCCCGGATGTAGATGACAGTAAACTAGAAAGTGTAACAGACAGCACTGACAGCTATAGGTACAGACACTACAACGGTTCCCGATAGAGCGAGTCAGAACAGAAGGACAGACTTATGCAAATTTTATGCAAAGGGCATATGCAGACATAGATATGCTGGTAATAAGAAAGATTAGAATGCAGTTATCAACATCCCAAAAAATGTTTAAATATGCTTAGGAAAGGTGAGTGTCGATTTGGATCAATATGTAGGTTTTTCCATCCTGAGATGTGCCAAACCTCACTGGAGGACAGAAAATGCTATGACCTCAGCTGCCCATACTTTCACGTGAAAGGCACGGAACGCTACATAAAGAGTGGCAAGCAGGATAATGAATTTGGAGGAATTCGATAAATTTTTTATACCAGACCGAAAGAGAATTCAAAAGGAGGAGCATGGAGAATGTATGGAACTGGATGCCAGACCCACTTGCATACCAGAATTACAGATACAATACAATTACACACCGAAAGGGAACCACAACTACGACAGGCAACTGCCCTACAACAATCAGCACTGGTCAGAACAAACTCAATATGTCCACGCATAATGGGCTTGCCGAAAAAGTCTCCCAGTCAAACTATCACTAATAGAGTAACCTCATTCATCTTTGCCAACATACAAGGACTGAAAACAAGAACAAACAATAAAGTACAGTTCATAAATGGCCTCCTCACGGAGTCAAATGCAGTATTTGGAGCTTTCACAGAAACCCATGCAGGGGAATTCTTGGACAGTGAGATCTGGATTCCAGGATATAACCTATACAGGTGTGATAGGAAAATTAGGTCACATGGAGGAGTGGGTCTGTATATTAGGGAACCTTGTGTGCTCGGAGCTCCTAAACGTTACAAATGAGGTGGTAGAGGTACTGGGATTAAAAATAGAGAAAATAAATTTAGTGATTATTCTAATATACAAACCGCCAGATGCAACGGCTGAGGAATTCACAGAACAGATAAACAAAATAGAGAATAGCCTTGATAATTTGGAGAACCCAATACCTGATATTATCTTCCTAGGTGACTTCAACTTGCCTAGTCTCAGGTGGAGAATAGCAAACAATATTATACCAGGAATCTATCAGGACCTAACCAACCACAGATTAGAGAACTACTTAGATTCTGTGACAAATTTTCACTCAGCAGATATCGGAGCCAACGAGAAATGAAAATTCTAGATCTGGTCTTTACGAACAATGAAGACATTATCAGAGACATTACGATATCAGATACCACATATTCAGATCACAAGCTCATTGAAGTGCAAACAACCATCAATACTCAGAATAGACCTAAAACGTTGATAAAGCGAGAGGGGCTATTCAGTAAATTCAATTTAATAATAAAAGGATAGACTGGGAGATAATAAACAGGGAACTTACAAACATTCCATGGGAAACTGTTTTAAGTAATAAAAGTCCTACAGAAGGAATAGAAAAACTGACTTCGGAAGCGTATCAAGTCTGTCTGAAACATGTTCCTTTGAGGAAAGCCAGAAAGAGATCCAACGTAGAAAGAGAACGCAGACGACACTATAAACGCAGGAAAANGGTCATTCAGGGGACCCACCTTTTTTAGTGTATGAGGTGTTGGGTTGTGGTTTTTGGTTCTGTACTCACCTGTAAGGCTCCTGGGCTGTGCTTGCAAGGTTTTGAGCTCTGGCTCTTGGGTCCCGCCTATCTGGTAGAACTTGCGGGATAGTACCAGTGGAGTGCAGTGGTGCTATAGGCACAATCGGGGACACAGTATAACCATCAGAGGTCTGCGTTGTTACACGACCTACTTGCGAGCATACGCCTTATTGCTGTACGTCCGTGGACTTCCGGGGCACACTAGCTTGTTTTCGAATAGAAGTTCCAGCCCATCCTGGTTTGTGGGGGTATGTGGGCCTGCGGGCCGCTCCAAGCGGCTGCCTGGTGGGCCTCCCTCTGGCCGGTCTAGCCTGGCATCGCCGGGCTTGGGTGTAAATGAGCTCCCCCCTACCCCATCCAGCAGTATTGAGCGGGGTTTCTCCCCCCGTCGGTCGCCTGGTGTGCGGGTTCTGGCCTGCTGGGTTCTGTCGTGTCTCCGTTGGCCCTGTCTGGGGTCTGCCTGCTCCGTTCTCTGCCTTTGCAGAAGCGAGTTGCTATTTACATGTTACATGTTGCAGTGGTGCCTGTTGCTGCTGCACGTGTGCATTGGTACCGTGTTTCGCGGTGGAGTGTCCTTGTTCCTGTGTCCGGTTGTGGTGTGGCACTTTGCTGCTGTTTTGTGCCTAAGGTTTCCGTATGGGGGTTTGCTTGTTGTTTTTCGTGGTCTTTGGGTCCCTGGTTTGGCCCTCTCATGTGCGTGGGGTTTTTCTGTCCCTGCCTGATTGTCCACCCCTGGTTGTTTTCCTGGGGTTTTTGTGCTTCTGCTCTTTCATCCTGCCTCTCCCCAGTCGTTTTCCTGGCATCTCCTTTGGTTGGTTTTGCCTGCACTTGCTGCTATGTTGGGGGGCGTGATCGGTTTCCACCGCTTCATTTCCTTGTGCGTTCCCTTGTTTCCTCCTCTGCCGCCGGGGTGTTCTGCGTATGTTCCTTGGCTTCTTGGGCGTTTTTACAGCCTGTGTCCTGTGGTGTGCTTCTTTGTCTCGGTCTGTTGCAGTTGCTCGTACCCCTTGGTTCTGGTACTGTTTCTGGCGGCAAACCTTCCGCCTTCTTTGGTTTCCTAGCTTGCCCTGCCTGTTGGTTTTTCGGGGTCTTGCGATATCTCACGTCGGACCCGTCGTTTCTGAACTCCTGGCGGGCTTGCTTGCTTTAGGGAGTTTTTCTGTTCGGCAGACGTTCCATCTCCTTGTGCCGCCTGAGTTTCGGTGGTCGCGCCCGAGATCTTCCTGCGGCTCCGCCGTTTCCTGGGCTCGGAGGGGCCTTGTTGGGGCTGCTTACGTTCTGCTTCATGGTCTCGCCTCCGGTTGGTGGTCGGGTGGCTTTGTGGTCGGTGTCCCACCTGCGTACTTCTCTTGGCGGCAGTATGGGGTATTTTGGCGGTCCTTCCTTTTCCTGTCCCTTCTTAGGTGGTTACTCTTGTTAGCGTTGGCTTGGTTTTCTGGTGGGGGTTGGGGGCCGTCGTCGTGCCACATACTGTCGCCTCTTTTCGTGCGGCGCTGGCGGAGTCGCTTTGGCTTGCTTTCGGTCTTGGTGTTGCTTCTACACCGTTAGTAAGCTGTCTTGTGCGTCGTTTCACCTCCGGCCTGTTCGTGCGCCGCTTGCACCATCCTGGTCTCTGGTCAGCATGCTCTGTCTTCTCCTCGTTGGTAGTGCCCCTTCGGTTCCGGTTTGTTTTTTGTCAGCTCTTTTTCCTTTTGGCATTTGCCTCTGGGGGTTGGGTCGCTGAGTTTTCTTGCTCCTTCGGTTTTAGCGTTTTGGTTGTTCGGTGGCAGCAGTCTCCATCTTTTCTGGCGCGGAGTGGGGCTGCTGCGTTCTGAAGGGTCCATGGTTTGTTGGTGCTTCGTTGGTCGGACCGGGGTGTGTCGTGTTTTTTGTTCATGGCGGCCCTCCGCTGTTTGCGTGCCACGGCGTCTGTGTCAGATTGCCGTTTTGCGTTGATCCGGTTCTGTTCTTCCCGGTTCGCGGATGATGGTGTCCTGGGTTGTCAGCCGTGTTCTTGCGGCTCAGCTGCCTGTGTTCTTCCCTCATGCCTGTGGCGTTCGTGGCTTCGCTGCTCTCGCTGCCGTCTGGGCAACATGTCCTAGCAGTCTTTCGGGCATGGATCTTTGGTGTTCGTACGGGGCCTTGCTGCTCGTTGTTCTCGTGTTGTTCCTGGGACTTTTCGAGGCTGTGGCGCCTTGGGTTGGCGTTTGCTGCCAGTTGTCTCGCTTCCGTGGGGGATGCGTGGTGTCCGCCTCCCGGTTCCATCCCTTTGGCCTTCCTTTGTGGGTAGTTAGCTCCGGGGAGCCGACGGGGCTCCCCCCAGAAAACCAGCGTTGAATGTAATGAAACACCATTTTCTGGGCGTGACCCGGAGGCTTCCCGGCAACCCTCCCTCCCTCCGGTCGGCGGTTTTTCACGTGTTTTGACATCCAGCCTCGGAACTGATGGGTGGATAGCCGTATGGGAAGTCTGGGGCTCCCCCTTCCCCCCTCCCGGGGAGTGGGGAGCTGCGCAGACAGCGGCACGGTGACGTGTGATGTCATACTATTTTGCTTGTTTTCTGTTAACCCTTTAACTGCGTTGCCTCCAAATATGACACCCCCGTGGTGCGCAAGAAATAAATTCTCTGGAAAAAATTCTTTTTTCTTTTTAAAGTGTCAAAAACCCTTCCCTCAGTATGGGTATGTAAAAAAAAAGTCGTAATTGTACTTACTTTGGCTGCTATGGGGTCCGTAAGTTGGGGCGTGACGTCATGATTCCCCGTGCGCCCGTGCTGTAAGCTCCCGGGGCGGTGGGCGCGGGGCGGGCGCGCGAGTTGCCGCGAATATATTTTCGTTCATTTTTTTCGCACAGTTCCAAATACATTTTATTTGTTTTTACGTACTAATCCTATGTATAGTGAACACGTACACTATATTATGGCAGTAAAACAACCGTACTGTCCGAAGACACTGTGTTACGTGCATGACACTTGTGTACACATATGCTGCACATATTTACTATGTATCATGCTAATTTATGTATACATATAATCTATTTACACACTACACACTGTCACACACTATATACATTCACCATCAACACACTCAGAACACCTCGAGTGAGAGCAGCCACACCCAGCCAGTCTCCCTCACTCCAACATCTTACTCGCCAACATTGCTCCTCCCACCATACTGTTATAGTTCTTATTACACATGTTCTATATACCTATCTACATGTTTTATTTACCAGAACTATGCAAGTAAGCCGGTATTGTGTCCAAACAGTACAGTGGCCACCATACACTGCATGAAAAATCACACAGCAGACAGCAGACGACGCTACGATTACGTCACCTCCCTCACCAAAATAGCTCCTCTCAACATTCTCCTGTTACTGTTCTTACACTATATACACACACTATATATACCCATGTACATATGTGTTGCCCATAGCGAACCACTAAGCTATTATGGTGAGCAAAACAAGAGTGGCAGCCACACACACACAATGAGGCTACCTCAATTCTCGCCCTCCCTCCCTCACCAAACTTTCCTCCTTCCACAATACTACGCACAACGCTAATTATAACCACAATCCTGCTATTATCACAATCCTGGTCACTAATTCCTGTAAATGAATAATTGACCACACGTTTATTTTGAAAAGGAACCTAAGAAATCATTTGAAAATTCCTAGATGGACGAAATAATGCTGTGGTGCTGTGAACATCGTGAACAGCATTGAATCACTGATAATTGAACATTGTACCCAGTCATTATCACACTCAGGCTCTTCTATAACACTATCATGGCTAAATGATACAAGTTATATATATATTTTGACATTATTAGGCGATGCTGTGGTCACACGCTGAACAGCAGTGCTGTGCGCTCATGCTGCGAGCGCCAGCCTTGGTTGCTCACACACTACTGAGGCTCCCACACCCGGGAATGTGGACCACGATTTTTTTTAAAGATGGCGTCTGTTTACAAGAGCCCTGAGGAAGCTGATGTGAACCCCATGTAGCCGCGGGAGATTTGAATGGAACGTGAAAAATACAAATACCCGGAGGCGCGTTGCGCAAACCAGACGCGAGCCTGCAGGCGCGTTGCGCAGTTAAAGGGTTAAGGAGTTCTGTCCACTAGTTCGGCTTTAGGTAGCAATTTTCACCAGAATAGGGGTTTGTTTTGGAATGCTTACCTTTCTGGATGCTTGACCTGGTCGATGGCAGACATAGAATGCTTCCAACCACACGGGGGTTTCTATAGGCCATTGCTCCCCTTGCCTCTCTGAGGGGGCCAGGTTCTGGCCGTGGTCCCCGGTAGGCCTAAGAACTCCATACACATGACTGATGCCAAAGTCTGACATTAGCATATCAGCCTGGTAAAGCTCCGGGGACCCTCTGGGTCTCACCCAGAAAATGGCGTTTCATTACATTCAACGCTGGTTTTATATTATAGTAATTATGTGTCTCAAAAATATTTGTTTTGTTTTGATTTTTAGTGGTCAGGGAACGTATCCCCATTTATAGCATGTCTAAGAAATCTCGTTCCATGGTCTGAACAAATGCTTTACGAACACCATTTCAAATCATAACCTGCTCATAGTTAGGTGACTCGCTGGCGACAAAATACTGTAATTGACCTGCTTGGCTGAGATTGCCCCAGGGTTATAATATTCTCTGGTGAAAGAGTACATAAAATATTACCCCTATAACACAATCCAGGGAGATAATACTGTGTGAGTGGGGAGGAGCTTCTACAGATCCTGGTTTGTGCCAAGTTTACCTATTGTACGTCCGTGACTATAGTGTTCTCCACTATAACTGGCTGTGACATATCCTGTAAGGTGTAAAATCACTAAGTAAGGTTCACAGTATCTCCAGGACTTGTAAAGGTTTTTTGCCTAGTCAAAATAAAATACAAAAATACAAATACAAATATTTTTTCAGATAAAGTACATACATTCAAGGTGAGATACAAAAGTTGATGGACTTACAGATAGAGCTAGTACGTACAATGCCTAAAGCCACTGTTATAAAGCGTTTGGGCAAGAAAAACACCAAGACTAAAACTTAATACTCCTTTACTAAAAGTGTTGCAGCAACAGGTCAGGCCACAAAGGAAGGCCAATAGATACGAGTTGATATGGTCTTTGTTGCAGTGGTGCAGGACCAGACAGTGGAGCACCAGGTGCGTGAATGGTAGGGTTGGCAGCCAGGGTTGATATCTTGATGGCGAGTGAGTTGTATGAACCTGGTCAGAGAATAGGCCACAGGGACATTGATTCTCAAAATCATCAACAGGTAGATAGTTCAGCCCGTTACGTAAGGTCAGTGTTGCAAATGTAATACTGTACATGCAGTTGTCTGTTTTGATGCACTCTGTTTCAGGTGTTTTTTTGTCTTGGTTACTGTGGTAATCCTCAATCTGTAGACTCCTTTTCCTCTATTGAGTAAGCCCAGATTCTGGCATGGTCTAGTAGCTTCTTTTTTTTATCATTAAAGTATGTTAAAGCAAATATTCAGTGTAAGTATTCATTAAGTTATCTCCAAACTATTCCACATTCCAAGAAACTCTATTGTAACTACCTAAAGGTTCTTAACACTTTCGCGCTTCCAGAGCGAGCGCTCCACCTTTCCTAGTGGTTTTGGACGTTCCATGAAAGTGCATGGTAATACTGAAAAGTGTATACTCTTTTTCAACTTTGTCACCCTAATTCTCGTCCTAGGTTTTTCAATTTTGTATCAATGTGTTTGCAATAGAATGCTCTACAGGACTAAAAGCATATACACTCCAAAAGCCCGGCATGCCACCCACAACAAACAAAGTGAGAGCGCGTTACCCGGGAGTGCGCAAGAGTGATAAAATGTCTACACTCTTTTTCACTTTGGTCACCTCAATTTTTGTCCGAGGTCCTTCATTTGGGTATAAATGGGTTTGCAATAGAATTCCCAACAGGAGTATATGCATATAAATGTCAAAAACCGTGGTTTGCTCCACCCGCCGACATGATGAAAGCAGGCCGCGGTTACCCAGAAAAGAGCAGGGAGGCTCGCTTGGCCTTCCATTAGAGTGTGGTAATACTGAAAAGTGTGTACTCTTTTTAACTTTGTCATCTCAATTCTCGTCCTAGGTTTTTCAATTTGATATCAATGTGTTCACAACAGAATTCTCTACGCGATTAAATACATAAGTCCAAAAGCCCGGCGTACCACCCGCACAAAACAGAAAGTGAGAGCGTGTTATCCGGGAGCGCTAAAGAGCAATGAAATGTGTACACACTCTTCACTTTGGTCACCTTAATTCTGTACTAGGTCTTTCATTTTGGTATCATTGGATTTGCAATAGAATTCCCTACAGGAGTATATGCATATATAAAGTCCAAAAGCCCGGCGTACCATCCACAGCAAACAGAGAAAGTGACAGCACGTTACCCCCATGAGCGCTCATCAAGAGCAATAAAATGTGTTTACTCTTTTCAACTTTGTTACCTCAGTTCTCGTCCTAGGTCTTTCATTTTGATATCAATGTATTTGCAATGAAATTCCCTTCAGGAGTATATGCATATAATGTCCAAAACTACCAACACAAAGGTCAAGAGTCTTGGCCACACACACACACACACACATGCAGCCGTAGTGGGCCTACAATTTGTGAGGCCCTGAAGCTTGAACTGTTACACCCCTTCACTGTCTGGCCCATTGTCGCCATGAGGGGGCTTGGTGGGCAGCTGCCGGAGTGTGATGCTCCATGGGTCAGTCCTCTGTCCTTTTGCGGCCTTATGCTCCTGCTGCTGTCTTTACCAATTATGCCAGACACCTTATCCTTTTGCTCGCGTTTCATTTTTCTCCCCCCTCTTCTCCTATCATATTGTCATTTCCCGCCGACCTTTTGCCTGTTTTGATTATTCTTTCAACCTTCTTTGTTTTAACTCCCAGGTGTTTGGGGAGGTATACTCTTGCACCCGTAGAACTGTAGTACCCAACGTCTCGAGCAAGAGACCCTTTTATTGTCAATCCTCCTTTCGTAGCTGAACCCGATCTCGACGGATTCACGGTTCTTAAGGTGACGTTTGTGGGGGCGTATACTCACGACACACCCCTGGGGGGCCACGGCAAGATTGGCGATAGCTTCTTGTTGGGTGTCCTGCCTCTAATTGTGGCTCCATGGTGGGTGTGGGGGTACATTCGTGAATGAAAGTTTTTTCCTTGTTTTCATGGCTGATAATGTTTCCCTTGTTCCTTCTCAGGCTCGTGGGGTGGGCGACCAAGCCCCTGAGTCAGACTGTGTTGGAAGACCAGGCCCTGTAGCCCCCGCTGCATTGGGCCCCGACCCCCTGACTACTCCCCTCAGCTTCCCTCCCTCCTCTGCGCTAGGGTTGAGTTCCCAGCCCCCCAATGGTGACCACTTCGTCCCCTGGCACGGCTCCGTCTCTCATTGTGACTACTGCGCCTTTTACCCCCCTCTCTCTCTGGGGGTTCTCGATGCCGTCCCCACCACAGCCGCACTCGCACGATCCCTTCCCGTACTAATACTTACAACGCCTTGTTTGGTCCTGCTACATGGGCTAAATACCTTTATCTCCGCCATCTGGATTCTACTCCTCCTGATGATTTCTCCCTCCATAAACACCTTGTTGATTCAGTAGATGCCTCTGTTACTTTTAACTCTACCAGTTACGGTACGCGTGTCATCGCTGCTCCTTCTCAGGATGCAGCTACTCACTTAGCCGCTTTGTCCTGCATTGGAAAGACCCTGTTCGGGTCTCCAAAACGCTCGATTAAATGCCAGTGTTGGCACTGTTCTCCTCCCACACCATGTTGCAACTGGTGTTCGGGACCTCAAAGATTGCCATGAGGATATTAAACATATCCTCGAAGCCCAAGGCCATTCAGTCCTCCAGGTGGACACGTTTACTCGACCCCCTCGTGGTCGTCGCCGTCAGCCCCTTTGAGTTGTTAAAATCGCCTTTGATAATAGGGCCCTTCCGCCCTCTATTACTCTTGCTGGCGCCAGATGCTCCGTTCTGGAGTACATTCCCTCTCCTAGACTTTGCAATAAGTGTTGGGAGTTTGGGTACGGTGTCCTCAAATGCATAAGTACTGTGTATCTATGCCCCATGTATGGGGACGATTGTTATTCTAAGTTCAATTGCACTTCTCCCCAGGCTCGCTGCCTCAATTGCGGTGAGGCCCACCCTACTTTTTCATGCTCATGTATACACTACAAACTCGAGGAAGCCATCCTCAACTTGAAGCACCGTGATCGTCTGTCTTTTCCTGAAGTGAGATGCCAAGTTCGTCGTCTCAACCCTTTCGCGGGCGTATCCTATGCTCGCGTTT